>WNWK01003852.1:0-132500 GCA_009830355.1 Cherax destructor
GTTTCTGTGTCCCTCTCTGGAACATCTTGTCTCTGTCCACCTTATCTATTCCTCGCAGTATTTTATATGTCGTTATCATGTCTCCCTAACCCTCCTGTCCTCTAGTGTCGTCAGGCCGATTTCCCTTAACCTTTCTTCGTGTGTGTGTGTGTGTGTGTGTGTGTAACGAAATACTTCGAAATGTTTCGGCCCCGCCGGGAATTGAACCCGGGCCCTCCGTGCGTGAAGCAAGAGCGCTAGCCACCATGCCATCGGGGCGTGTGTGTGTGTGTCTGTGTGTTTCTGTGTGTGTGTGTGTGTGTGTACCTTTGATATACCTTTGAAGAATTTCGAGAGTTTAACTGTTATCGGAGCCCGGCCATGGGCCAAGCTCGTCTGGTGCTTGCCTGGTCAACCAGGCTGTTGCTGCCGGAGGCCCGCTGCCCCACATATCCATCACAGCCTGCTTGATCTGGCACCTGGTGAAGATATTTGTCCAGTTTCCTCTTGAAGGCTTCTACACTGGTTCCAGCCGTGTTTCGGATATCTTCTTGTAAGATGTTGAATAGTCTGGGACCCCGGATGTTAATACAGTGTTCCCTTAATGTCCCTACCGCACCCCAAATCCTCACTGGGTTTATTTTACACTTCCTCCCATATCTCTCACTCCAGTATGTTGTTATGGCAGTGTGTAGATTTGGGACCAAGCCCTCAAGTACTTTCCAGGTATATATTATCATGTATCTCTCTCTCCTCCGCTCCAATGAGTACATGTTCAAGACTTGAAGGCGTTTCCAATAATTTAGAGGTTTCAATGGCTCAATGTGAGCCGTAAACGATCTCTGAATTTGTTCCAGCTCTGATATTTCTCCTGCCCTGAACGGGGCCGTCAGCACTGAGCAGTATTCTAAGTGAGGGAGCACTAGCGATTTGAAGAGTGTCACCATCGGCATTATTTCCCTTGTTTTGAAAGTTCTCAATACCCACCCCGTCACCTTCCTGGCTGTTGTGATCTTTGTCTTGTTATGGTCTTTAAAAGACAGATCAGCAGACATAATTATTCCCAAGTTCTTTACGTGTTTCTTTCGTTCTATGTGGTGACCCTCTTGAGTTTTGTATATAGTGTTCCTTTTGAGTTCTTCATTTTTTCCATACCTAAGCAGCTGAAACTTATCACCATTGAACGTCATGTTGTTCTCCACTGCCCACTGGAAGACCCTGCTTATGTCCTCCTGTAATTTTTCAGTGTCTTCTACCGTAGTGACTTTCATGCTTATTTTAGTGTCATCTGCAAATGATGATACAAAAGTGTGATGGTGTTTTTATCTATGTCTGATATTATGATGTGTGTGCTGTGTCTGCTGTGAGGTGTGTGTGTGTGTGTGTGTGTGTGTGTGTGTACTCACCTATTTGTACTCACCTATTTGTGGTTGCAGGGGTCGAGTCATAGCTCCTGGCCCCGCCTCTTCACTGATTGCTACTAGGTCCTCTCTCTCCCTGCTCCATGAGCTTTATCAAACCTAGTCTTAAAACTATGTATGGTTCCTGCCTCCACTATGTCGCTTTCTAAGCTATTCCACTTCCTGACAACTCTATGACTGAAGAAATATTTCCTAACATCCCTTTGACTCATAGGAGTCTTCAACTTCCAATTATGACCCCTTGTTTCTGTGTCCCCTCTCTGGAACATCTTGTCTCTGTCCACCTTATCTATTCCTCGCAGTATTTTATATGTCGTTATCATGTCTCCCCTAACCCTCCTGTCCTCTAGTGTCGTCAGGCCGATTTCCCTTAACCTTTCTTCGTAGGACAATCCCCTTAGCTCTGGGACTAGTCTTGTTGCAAACCTTTGCACTTTCTCTAATTTCTTGACGTGCTTGACCAGGTGTGGGTTCCAAACCGGTGCTGCATACTCCAGTATGGGCCTGACGTATATGGTATACAGAGTCTTGAATGATTCCTTAGTGAGGTATTGGAACGCTATTCTTAGGTTTGCCAGCAGTTATCTGATTGATGTGTGCCTCAGGAGATGTGCTCGGTATTATACTCACCCCAAGATCTTTTTCTTTGAGTGAGGCTTGCAGTCTTTGGCCACCTAGACTATACTCTGTCTGCGGTCTTCTTTGCCCTTCCCCGATATTCATGACTTTACATTTGGCAGGGTTAAATTCAAGGAGCCAGTTACTGGACCAGGCTTGCAGCCTGTCCAGGTCTCTTTGTAGTCCTGCCTGATCCTCGACTGATTTTATTCTTCTCATTAACTTCACATCATCTGCAAACAGGGACACTTCTGAGTCTATCCCTTCCGTTATGTCATTCACATATACCAAAAACAGTACAGGTCCTAGGACTGACCCTTGTGGAACTCCACTCGTCACAGGTGCCCACTCTGACATCTCGTCACGTACCATGACTCGTTGTTGCCTCCCTGTCAGATATTCTCTGATCCATTGCAGTGTTTTTCCTGTTACGTGTGCCTGATCCTTTAGCTTTTGCATTAACCTCTTGTGAGGAACTGTGTCGAACGCCTTCTTGCAGTCCAAAAAATGCAGTCTATCCACCCCTCTCTCTCGTGTCTTACTTCTGTTACCTTATCATAAAACTCCAGTAGGTTTGTGACACAGGATTTTCCTTCCCTGAAACCGTGCTGGTTGTCGTTTATAAGCTTGTGTCTTTCTAGGTGCTCCACCACTCTCCTCCTGATGATCTTCTCCATGACTTTGCATACTATACACGTCAGTGACACAGGTCTGTAGTTTAATGCCTCGTGTCTGTCTCCTTTCTTAAAAATTGGGACTACATTTGCCATCTTCCACGCCTCAGGTAGTTGCCCAGTTTCAATGGATGTGTTGAAGATTTGTGTTAGTGGCACACACAACATCTCTGCTCCCTCTCTAAGGACCCACGGAGAAATGTTATCCGGTCCCACCGCTTTGAGGTATCGAGTTCACATAGCAGCTTCTTCACCTCCTCCTCGGTTGTGTGTATTTCATCCAGCACTTGTTGGTATACCTCCCTATTCTGAATTCCTGGAGTCCTACCTGTCTCCTGTGTAAATACTTCTTTAAATCTCATGTTGAGCTCCTCACATACCTCTTGGTCGTTTATTGTGAACTCCCACCTTCCTTTCTCAGCCTGATTACCTGGTCCTTGACTGTTGTTTTCCTCCTGATGTGGCTATACAACAGCTTCGGGTCAGACTTGACTTTTGATGCTATATCATTTTCATATTGTCGCTGAGCCTCCTTCTTACCTGTGCATATTCGTTTCTGGCTCTTCGGCTAATCTCTTTATTTTCCTGGGTCCTTTGTCTTCTGTACTTTTTCCATTCTCTATTACACTTACTTTTTGCCTCCCTACACCTCTGGGTGAACCAAGGACTCGTTCTGGTCTTCCCATTACTTCTGTTTCCCTTGGGGACAAACCTCTCCTCTGCCTCTTTGCATTTGGTTGTCACATATTCCATCATTTCTTTTACTGGTTTTCCTGCCAATTCTCTCTCCCACTGAACGTCTTGTAGGAAGTTCCTCATGCCTGTGTAGTCCCCCCTTTTGTAGTTTCGTTTCTCCCTTCCTATTCCTGCTCCCCTCTCCACTTGTAGCTCAACTATATAATCAAAACACAGAACCAAATGATCACTAGCTCCAAGGGGCCTTTCATACGTGATATCCTCGATGTCCGAACTACTCAAGGTGAATACTAGGTCCAGTCTTGCTGGATCATCCCCACCTCTCTCTCTGGTAGTGTCTCTAACATGTTGATGCATGAGGTGTGTGTGTGTGTGTGTGTGTACTCACCTAGCTGTGGTTACAGGAGTCGAGTCACAGCTCCTGGCTCTTCACTGGTCACTCTTCCTGCTCCATGAGCTTTATCATACCTCTTCTTAAAACTATGTATGGATCCTGCCTCCACTACATCACTTCCCAGACTATTCCACTTCCTGACAACTCTGTGACTGAAAAAAATACTTCCTAACATCCCTTTGATTCATCTGAGTCTTCAACTTCCAACTGTGTCCCCTTGTTGTTGTGTCCCATCTCTGGAACATTGTCTCTGTCCACCTTGTCAATTCCTCTCAGTATTTTATATCTTTCTTTCTTTCAACACGTCGGCCGTTTCCCACCGAGGCAGGGTGGCCCAAAAGGAAAAACGAAAGTTTCTCCTTTTACATTTAGTAATATGCACAGAAGAAGGGGTTACTAGCCCCTTGCTCCTGGCATTTTAATCGCCTCTTACGACACGCATGGCTTACGGAGGAAGAATTCTGTTCTACTTCCCCATGGAGATGAGGAAATAAGAACAAGATCTAGTAAGAAAATAGAAGAAAACCCAGAGGGGTGTGTATATATATATATGCTTGTACATGAATGTGTAGTGTGACCTAAGTGTAAGTAGAAGTAACAAGACATACCTGAAATCTTGCATGTTTATAAGACAGAAAAAAGACACCAGCAATCCTACCATCATGTAAAACAATTACAGGCTTTCGTTTTACACTCACTTGGCAGGACGGTAGTATCTCCCTGGGCGGCTGCTGTCTACCAACCTACTACCTAGGAGTATTTTATATGTCGTTATTATATCCTCTCTATCTCTCCTGTCCTCCAGTGTCGTCAGGTCGATTTCCCTTAACCTCTCCTTGTAGGACATACCCCTTAGCTCCGGGACTAGTCTTGTTGCAAACTTTTGCACATTCTTGGCTAGGTGTGGGTTCCAAACTGTGTGTGTGTGAGTGAGTGGGTTTGATGAGTGTTTATTCCCCTACTTTCACTACCTAATATGCCTTAGTAAAACGTGTGTACAGTTTTGCATTTTTTCCTTCCCTCGCCTCAGTGATGTGCTCGTAGTGGTCCAGCTGCTGTACAAAGGTGCTTCCACCTCTCAGGTCTGCAGTTCGTGAATTTCCGCAGAACTGGAAATTTCCTTCCTTAGCGCCTCTCAAAGATTTTTCTTATGCTGTAATATGCCGGTCCTTCTGGCTGTAGTATTCTCACATTGTTTTACTGCCCTCTTTCTCTAGTATAATTATGTCCTCATTTTTCTTTTGGAATTTTCCTTTTGCATGTATTTTTTCTCCGCGATATACTGAGTGCGCCTGCTAGAGGTATTGTATTTTTAAATGTGGCATTGTATAAGTCGAGCACCGACACGGAGTTGATGTGCGATTGTGCATGTTACTAATTTCTCTTTCTATGTCTATAATATGTATAATAATACAAGTCATATAATTTGTAGATCGAATCAGATACATGAATAAAACTGGCTGGATCTTCGTGATGTCGATTTTATTAATCAACGTAGAATTAAACATTCCTACAGAATGTCAATCATTTATTTTTCATCCTTCAAGCTGGAGGCCGATACTGTAAAGACTTTTTTTTTTTTTTAAATAAGATTTTGCATACGAATTTTTTTTATTTAATTTTTTTCTTTTGAATTTCTTCTTCGAGATTTATTTCCTTTGCTCTGTAATTAGAAGTCTACAGTTAGGAAGTATTTCTTCAGTCACAGGAAGTGGAATAGACTGGCAAGTGAGGTAGTGGAGCCAGTAACCATACATAGCTTTAAGACGAGGTATGATAAAGCTCATGGAGCAGTGAATCTGAGTCTGTATAGTTTTCTGTGTTCTATCATTACTTATTAGATTTTCCTCGGTGGAACAGTTTTACGGTCACAGTGTTCTTCTGCATCCAGTTGTTCCAAGCATTATTCTGGTGTCTTCAGGCCAGTTTCCAGGGTATTCAGGTTTATCATTTTTTCCCAGTCAATAATTTAATTATTTAACTTTAATTTACTATACATCACCTTAAGTTTTCCTATGCTATGGATGTCAACAATGTGACTTGTTCTTGTGTTCTCTCTGGCGAGGTGATCTGAGACACCAGTGATTGTGACCCCTAATGAATCTTGTTAATTTTTCACAGTCCGTGAATATTAAGACCAGTCAGTGTATTATACATCAAGACCAGTCAATGTATTATACATTTTGGTTATCTCGATCATCCACTGTTTGGAGTTCACTGATATGTAATAGATGATATGTATGAGGAGCTGTGATAAACTTCCCAGACTTATATTTTAGCTCACTGCCTGGGAAGAATACGGCTGCAGTGATCACGCTCCATTGATGCGATTTTTTGTGTGTAACAGAGTGAAATCTTTAAAAGAAAGAACAGCATGAGTGCGTGAAATTCTATAGGAAGCTCCGTAAAGCTAGTGAAGCTCACAAAATGCTTCAGCGTGTATTTGGCGATGAAGCAATGACTCAGACAGAGTTCTGGATGCTTTTCTGATTCAAAGCAGAACAGTCGTCGGTAGAGTATGAAGAACACTCTGGTCATTCATCATCGTCACATACATCAGCACTGAAAATGTGACGAAGGTTATTCACGAATATCGAAGATCGTCGTTGGTGTATCCAGGATATTGAAGGTGCTGTGGGAATTTCTTATGGGTCATGTCAAAGCATTTTGACTGATAATTTTGAACATGAGGCGAGTGGCTGCTAAATTTGTGCCCTGCTAAATTCTTAAAGGTTAGACAGTTCCTGATTAAAAATCATGAATAATTATATAAATGGGAAGGATGACAACTAAGGGTAACCACGTAAATGTAAACACATGCGTTACCCTGTCGTTGCCAGATACGTTGAAAGTCAAATGCTCGTTATGAGGACCAGGGGCATCGTTTTCTGGCCAAAAAAACAACATGTTGGTCGTCCCCCACCCTCCATACTCCCCAGATCTAGCCTCCCGTGATTTCTTTCTCTGCCCAAAAATAAAAATTGCACTCAAGAGCAGCGATTTAATGATGTGGAGGAGATTCAGAATCGCAGGCTGTGCTAGTCGCAGTTAGGAAAGTAGAGGTCCAGAAATATTTTTAGAATTGGCAAAAGACACTGGGATCAGTGTACAGCCTCCCAAGGAGAGTACCTCAAGGAAAACAACTTCATTTAGGTGATTAGGTAAGCCTATAATTTTTTTTTCTGGCAGTCCAGGAATTTTTTGACAGCACCTTATATTACTTTTCAGTACTTTTTTTTATACAAAACTGTTATCTATTGTTCCCACTTTAAATTTAAGAGATAACTTAGAAAATTCATCTCCTACCGGGGGCGAGCAGCATAAGGGAGCAGTGACCCCTCTCATAAGGGGGCTGCGACCCAGGGTGTTTGAAGATCTCGAAACTGTACACTGAAGAAAACAGCTCACATCTTGCAGCCTTACCAAGCAAAATTAGATTACAACATGCCAGACAGAGGCGTCGTCCAGACGCCTTTTTCTCCTGCTCCTCAGAAACCCACAAAAGTGTTTGCTCAACTAGACTCCCAATTCTTAGTCTTATTCATATTAAGTAGACATAAGCATTTAGTATGAAATTTTAGCCAGTAAAACTCATTTAATGTGAAACGCGTCAGAATCAGGGAAATCAGTTCACTGACTCAACTAAGTAGTGTTGGCTGGCATCCATGCTTTTGAGCCATTATGTTAGCATTATTATACCAATAGAAGGAAGCGTGGACGACTCCACAGGGGTCTGTCTTTGGCTGTCTGTCATAGTAATCCGAACAAACAAGTGAACAAGTACCATGGTAGAACATTAGTGAACGATCACGCATTGAAACGTAAATTCGTGGTCAAACATTGTACTTTGTGTGTTGTTTATTTATGTTTGAGAACTGAAGCAAAGTTACAATGTTGAAACTCCAGTGGTTATCTCTTCCAGGCGAGGTATCACTAGTAATTCTCCCTACCGTGAACATTAAACATGGACATATTACCACTGACGAGTGAATCTCGTGAATAAGTAATGGCAATTCGAGTGACATTGAAACAGTTTGAAAGTACATAGGGTGTTGAACAGACTACGTGAACAATAATACTAGTGTCCAACAAACATTCCCGTGTTCTTAAATCACTCAACATTACTCAAAAGAAATGTGGAATCGTCCTACCTTCAATCAAGCCACTGATACCGGCTTAAAAACACTGTAGTGTCACATGTGTATGATACACACACCCAGATAAGTCGAACTCCTCTTACACATTTAACTAATGGCACTATAGTATATGGTTAAGTGTTAGGGTGATGAGACTAACCGCATCAATGCCGTGACACAAAGGCGATTGCCCGAGCCCAGGTAAGACTCACCCACGACTTTCCAGGTGACATACTTGAAATATTAGAGAACATAGGTCTTCAGCGGAAGTGTTAACCCTAGTCACAATCAATCTAATACTGCCCAGTGAGACATAGATAGCTGGTCCATTGAAGGAGACCCAGGCTGTGACCGCTGCTGTTCTTAAGCTGTCAGCTTTTAAGATAAGTGCAGAATACATTATCTAGTAATATATATTCCCACATAACAATCTACTAGGAGGATAATGTGTGGGAAATCAGGGAAATTATCTGATTCTCCAACCGTTAGACCAAAGTAGGGGAAAAAGATGGGAGGATTGAGGTAACATGAGTCGAGATGGGCACCCACAGTATGCCTACTCGACATTGCCATATTTCTGTATCCACTCTTAACTTATGAGACTAATTTAGCAATAAAGCCTTTATAGACTAAAAATACTGCTACTATAAGCACTTAAGCTAAGTTAGAGTTAGACATAGTGTAATTTAGCTTAGTATGATTACGTTTCACAACCTACGCATATTGGCACCAGTGGGTACTTGTACCAATCACTAAGGAGTGCCCGCTGCCTACCCCTCCTAGTCAACATATTCTACATTACGTTGTCAGTAGCAGTTACTAACTAGGCGCCAGACGGCTTTTGTGTGTAATTCAAAATAACGGCAGTTTGAATTTCGAGGGGTGTATTAACTCCTTCTGCAGGAGGCTGTCATACCGTACCTACAACACTACGCCATCTTGTGATGTCACAACAACACTTGACCAGCGTTTGTCACGAGAACCCAGCGAGACACACGGGGGTCAGTACATGCATTGGGTGGGAAGGGTGTAGTTACTATCTAGTAGACAGCACCTGTCTAGCAGTCAGGACAGGGTGATTGAGCACCCAGTTGTACTGCTGCACTGACCGACGTTTATTAGACGGATCTGAGTCATAAAGCTGTGGGCTCCAGTCAGCTGTCCACTACAATTGTTGTTACACAATAGCGAGTCTTTGCTGACTCGTAAGTCACCATGGCTGCGTCAGGCAACTGTAGACTCAGTTTAGTCTGTAAGCAAACTCTCGTCACGAGTGATTAATGCCTGTCAAACATTCATCCAGGGTAATCTAGTTCATTACTTGGAATCAGAGGCTAACTTAAATCTACTGGAGACGAGGCAACGAGCCTTTATATGCAAAACAACCACGAGGAGAGCTGAATGATAGCTCTAGGACTTTTCGTGTTGCAAGGAGATTGCAATGATGCAGAAAAGAGCAAATGCAGTCACAGGGAACGCCCTTGCTGGAGTGACCAGCAAGGGCGATGGTTGAAATTAGCCTTGAGCTTACCACTACCACGAGTGGCCTCGGATCATGAACAACACCTAGCTCTGCTGGGTGCATGATCATTGTAGGATCGCTGGCTGAGTGGTTAAGACGATGTGAACATTATTCTGTCTCTTATGGCGGGAGAATGTGTTGCAGGATCTAATCCCGGTTGGTCACAGTTGGTAAAAGATTCAGTACCGCTTGTTTCATGGTTTCATTACTATATATATATATATATATATATATATATATATATATATATATATATATATATATATATATATATATATATATATATATATATATATATATATATATATATATATATATATATATATATAAATAAGTGCCGAATAGGTAAAATTGGTCAATTACCTAGAACGCATTTAAAATTAAGTCCTTTCTAAAATTTTATCTTATAAGTTTAAATATATTTTTTTTTCATTTATGCTAATGTAAAAAAATAATAATTTTCAACCAAAAGAACCTTAGAAAACTTTCCTAACCTTATTATAACAAGCGCAATTTAATTTAGCCTAATCCAACTAAATATATTTTAGATAAGTTTACAATAATTTAATAATAAACAAACACAATGAATTTTTTTTTCGTTACGTTCAGAATTATTTATACGGAATTATTACATACACAAATTTTCGCTTGCTTTATTCGGAAAGAAGAGCGATGCCATTTAAGCCAAAATCGCAAGTATTACCTATTCGTTAGGTAAGTTTTCTAAGTTTCTTTTGGTACAAAATTATAAATTTTACATTAACATAAATGAAAAAGCTATATCTTTAAACGTATAAGAGAAAATTTTAGAAAGAACTCATTTTTAAATGAGTTCTTGCTAATTGACCAGTTTTACCTGTTAGGCACGACATATATATATATATTTAGACGGATATATTGCCTCCAACATGCACATTGTTTGGAAATAAAATTGTGTCATATATATTTTAAATCTCGTATGATTGTCTAATAACTAAAGTGTTTATGACCTTGCTAAATGTATTATTGTAATATGTGTCTACTAAATTTATTTTTATGGCAGTTCTCAAATTTTCACCAGCTTTTCTGATATAATGGAATCTAGTTTTGCCTGAATCATAAAATATAGACGTAACTAAATATGAGATTATGGTGTGAAATTCGAATTTTGACAGTAAATATATTCTTACCTTGTAAAACTAAGCTTCCCGTTATTAAAAAGTTTTAATTAAGGGGCTTCAAAATGTAAGTTTTGATAAAGTTCCTCAATGTGAGCAGTGAAATTAGACCTGAGAGATGTTACTAAGTAGAAGAGATTAAGACGGGCTGGTACTTCCTTAAAAGCACTCGTACGTGGATCCATTATTAAGACATGATAAGACTGAAGAGTGGTATTCCAAACGGGAGAATGAAATTAGTCCTGTAGCTTCCATGGCCACGTACGTGCTCGCATCAGGAGTGACATGTCACCTGATGTTTGAAGCATTGATGGCTCGGTGGTCTAAGGCAACTTTGAACTTTGGCGGGCTCGGGAGGAGTGTGTGTATACTCACCTATTTGTACTCCCCTATTTGTGGTTGCAGGGGTCGATTCATAGCTCCTGGCCCCGCCTCTTCACTGATTGCTACTAGGTCCTCTCTCTCCCTGCTCCATGAGCTTTATCAAACCTCGTCTTAAAGCTATGTATGGTTCCTGCCTCCACTACGTCACTTTCTAAGCTATTCCACTTCCTGACAACTCTATGACTGAAGAAATACTTCCTAACATCCCTTTGACTCATAGGAGTCTTCAACTTCCAATTGTGACGAAATGTTTCTGTGTCCCCTCTCTGGAACATCTTGTCTTTGTCCACCTTATCTATTCCTCGCAGTATTTTATATGTCGTTATCATGTCTCCCCTAACCCTCCTGTCCTCTAGTGTCGTCAGGCCAATTTCCCTTAACCTATCTTCGTAGGACAATCCCCTTAGCTCTGGGACTAGTCTTGTTGCAAACCTTTGCACTTTCTCTAATTTCTTGACGTGCTTGACCAGGTGTGGGTTCCAAACTGGTGCTGCATACTCCAGTATGGGCCTGACGTATATGGTGTACAGAGTCTTGAACGATTGAACGCTATTCTTAGGTATGCCAGCCAGTGTATGTGTGTGTGTGTGTGTGTGTGTGTGTGTGTGTGTATGTGTATGTAAGTGTATATAAATGGGGTTTGTATATGTGTGAGTGCGAGGGTGGTTCCTCTTTATTTAGTCCGCTAACGTTCAGTAGGCTGTGAGTGTGTGTCTGTACATGCATGTGTGTGTGTGAGTCACTTCATATGTACATGCTTTGTGTGCGTTAAACTACTATGTCAGTTCTAGAAGCCTCTTTGTCCTGCTCTTATCCTCATTTAGCAGCTATGTTAGTGTATGTTTACTGGCAGTTTTGTCCGACCTAAGCGCCTGCTTGCACTCACTAGTGTGTCGGCCTACATGTGGAGACCCACACTTTCCTACCCAGCTTCTCTCCTTACTAAATGTTAAGTGCTCTATGTATGATATTCAGCTCTCTAGAGTAGGATTATGACCCCCAGCTATCAATGATGCAGGGCCAAACGCTAGCCACACAAGATGCAACCACAAAAAAGGTGATTTGTAAGTCACGTCTGGCAGAGGTGTCCTCTGGGATTCCAGCTCTGCTGCAGCTGCACGATGACTCCTGTTGTGGTGGCACTCCTGTTGCCGTGGTTCCCTTCCGTTTCTTCTTCTCTTCATATATTCTATCCACATTAACCATGCTTCAAATACCACTCTAGTTTTGCAACATGCTATCAGATGAACAATTTAAACCCTTATTGTCCTCACTTATTTCAGGAAAACACGAGAGTCCCGATAATACTGGATATTTTCCCTTTGAATTTTTTCTTTTCTTTCCCCTCACTTTATGATAGTTTTATTATTCACTAACTCATCCATCCTTATCTCTTATCTCTCTGGCTTGGGTCACAATTATTTTGGTTGAATTTGCTGATATTGGCTTGTTGCAGCACCACCGGCACTCACACTAGGCCTCCAGCCTCACATCCTGGCACTGATTCCACTTTCAAATTGTTTTATATAAATTGTAGTCCTTACCTCCCTTTTCTGATGTGTGTGTGTGTATGTGTGTGTACTCACCTAGTTGTGGTTGCAGGGGTCGAGACATAGCTCCTGGCCCCGCCTCTTCACTGGTCGCTACTGGGTCACTCTCCCTGCGCCATGAGCTTTATCATACCTCTTCCTAAAGCTATGTATGGAACCTGCCTCCACTACATCGCTTCCCAAGCTATTCCACTTCCCGACCACTCTGTGACTGAAGAAATACTTCCTAACATCCCTGTGACACACAACTGTGTGTGTGTGTGGAGGGGGTCGTACATAATAAGCTGAACTCCCTTAAAAATTCTACTTTTCAAAAAAAAAAAATGATTGATAGATCATGATCATGTATTTTTATTTATTTTTAACCAAACTTAAAAACCTCACCTAACCCAACCTAAACTAACATATAAAATGAATTTTAACTGATCTATGAAATGCTTCATAGAATTAGGCTAAAAATATGTTAGTTTAGGTTGGGTTAGGTGAGGTTTTTAAGTTTGGTTAAAAAATAAATAAAAATACATGATCATGATCTATCAATCATTTTATATATATATATATATATTTTTTTTTTTTTTTTTTTTATTAACACATCGGCCGATTCCCACCAAGGCAGGGTGGCCCGAAAAAGAAAAACTTTCATCATCATTCACTCCATCACTGTCTTGCCAGAAGGGTGCTTTACACTACAGTTATAAAACTGCAACATTTACACCCCTCCTTCAGAGTGCCGGCACTGTACTTCCCATCTCCAGAACTCAAGTCCGACCTGCCGGTTTCCCTGAATCCCTTCATAAATGTTACCCTGCTCACACTCCAACAGCACGTCAAGTATTAAAAACCATATGCCTCCATTCACTCCTATCAAATACGCTCACACATGCTTGCTGGAAATCCAAGCCCTCGCACACAAAACTTCCTTTACCCCTCCCTCCAACCTTTCCTAGGCCGACCCCTACCCCGCCTTCCCTCCACTACAGATTTATACACTCTCGAAGTCACTCTGTCTCGTTCCATTCTCTCTACATGTCCAAACCACCTCAACAACCCTCCTCAGCTCTCTGGACAATCGTTTTGGTAATCCTGCACCTCCTCCTAATTTCCAAACTCCGAATTCTCTGCATTATATTCACACCACACATTGACCTCAGACATGACATCTCCACTGCCTCCAGCCTTCTCCTCGTTGCAACATTCATCACCCATGCTTCACACCCATATAAGAGCGTTGGTATAACTATACTCTCATACATTCCCTCTTTCTTATGGACAAGTTCTTTGTCTCCACAGACTCCAGGTGACTCCCTCCCCTTTTCCCCTCATCAGATTCTATGATTCACCTCATCCTTCATGACCCATCCTCACATGTCCACTCCCAAATATCTGCAATACATTCACCACCTCCATACTCTCCAACTCCAATCTGATATCCACCACTTTGTCACCTAGCTTGATTCCCCATCACCTTACTCTTTCCTATTATTCACTTTCAATTTTTCTTTTAACACACCCTACCAAATTCATCCACCAACCTCTGCAGCTTCTCTTCAGAATCTCCCAAAAGCACAGTGTCATCAGCAAAAAGCAACTGTGACAACTCCCACTTTGTATTTGCTTCTTTATCTTTAGCCCAACACCTCTTGCCAAGACCCTCGCATTCACTTCTCTTACAACCCCATCTATAAATATATTGAACAACCACGGTGACATCACACATCCTTGTCTAAGGCCCACTTTTACTGGGAAATAGTCCCCTTCCCTCCTACACACTCTAACCTGAGCCTCACTATCCTCATAAAACTCTTCACTGCTTTCAGTAACCTTCCTCCTATTCCATACACCTGCAACATCTGCCACATTGCCCCCTATCTACCCTATCATACGCCTTTTCCAAATCCATAAATGCCACAAAAACATCTTTACCCTTATCCAAATACTGTTCACCTATATGTTTCACTGTAAACACTTGGTCTACACACCCCTACCTTTCCTAAAGCCCCTTGTTCATCTGCTATCCTGCTTTCTGTTTTACTCTTAATTCTTTAATAATAACTCTACCATACACTTTACCAGGTACACTCAACAGACTTATTCCCTATAATTTTTGCACTCTCTTTGTCCCCTTTGCCTTTATACAAAGGAACAATACACGCTCTCTGCCAATCCCTAGGTACCTTACCCTCTTCCATACATTTATTAAATAATAGCACCAACCACTCCAAAATTATATCCCCACCTGCTTTTAACATTTCTATCTTTATCCCATCAATCCCAGCTGCCTTACCCCTTTCATTCTACCCACTGCCTCACGAACTTCCCCTACACCCACAACTGGCTCTTCCACACTCCTACAAGATGTTATTCCTCCTTGCCCTACACACGAAATCACAGCTTCCTGTCTTCATCAACATTTAACAAATCCTCAAAATATTCTCTCCATCTTCCCGATACCTCTAACTCTCCATTTAATAACTCTCCTCTCCTATTTTTAACTGTCAAATCCATTTGTTCTCTAGGCTTCCTCAACTTATTAATCTCATTCCAAAACTTTTCTTATTTTCAACAAAATTTGCTGATAACATCTCACCCACTCTCTCATCTGCTCTCTTTTACATTGCTTCACCACTCTTTTAACCTCTCTTTTCTCTCCATATACTCTTCCCTCCTTGCATCACTTCTACTTTGTAAAACCTCTCATATGCTAACTTTTTCTCCCTTACTACTCTCTTTACATCATCATTCCACCAATCGCTCCTCTTCCCTCCCGCACCCACTCGCCTGTAACCACAAACTTCTGCTGAACACTCTAACACTACATTTTTAAATCTACCCCATACATTTTCGACCCCATTGCCTACACTCTCACTAGCCCATCTATCCTCCAATAGTTGTTTATATCTTACCCTAACTGCCTCCTCTTTTAGTTTATAAACCTTCACCTCTTTTACTTACTGATTCTATTTTCCTTGTATCCCATCTACCTTTACTCCCACTGTAGCTATAACTAAAAAGTGATCTGATATATCTGTAGCCCCTCTATAAACATGTACATCCTGAAGTCTACTCAACAGTCTTTTATCTATCAATACATAGTCCAACAAACTACTGTCATTACGCCCTACATCATATCTTGTATACTTATTTATCCTTTTTTTCTTAAAATATGTATTACCTATAACTAAACCCCTTTCTATACAAAGTTCAATCAAAGGGCTCCCATTATCATTTACACCTGGCACCCCAAACGTACCTACTACACCCTCTCTGCATGTTTCTCCCACTTTAGCATTTAGGTCCCCTACCACAATTACTCTCTCATTTGGTTCAAAAGTTCCTATACATTCGCTTAACATCTCCCAAAATCTCTCTCTCTCCTCTACACTCCTCTCTTCTCCAGGTGCATATAAATTACATATATTTTTATCATTGTGTTCAGATTGACATTAGCAGATACATAGATAAAAAAAAATTCGTTTTCCTTATACGGGAGAAAACACCTTAATGCTTTAGGTCTAGCTAGCCGGTTTGGGGTTTTGGAGGTATTGCGTGCGTGAGATTGTTAGGGGGGAGTGAGTGGAGGCAAGTGATATTTTTGATTTGACGAGCTATTGGAGTGTGAACAAGGCAACATTTATGAGAGGATTCAGGGAAACTGGTTAGCCGGACTTGAGTCCTGGAGGTGGGAAGTACAGTGTCTGCACACTGAAGGAGGGGTTGGAATATTTGAAGTTTTTAATTGTAGCATATATATATATATATATATATATATATATATATATATATATATATATATATATATATATATATATATATATATATATAGGATGGGGTCCACCTCTTGTGTAAATTGTGGGACCCATTGCCTCGGAGAAGTGGATAAAAAGGCTTCAAGGAAGAATATTTAGATTTCTTTCTGAAGCCATTTGAATATTTCACTTCCCCTACCACCCCATCTTTTTTATACAAACTTTATTTCAAGACAAAATACATAGGGAGTAAAACAACATAGATAACAACTCAGAGCTACATGTCAAATACTTCGTCCAGCTCCCCGGCAGTGGGCCGCGTGCCCAGAACGCTGCAGGCATCTCCCCTCTGGATCGCCACACTGAGTCTCTGAAAGAGGAAGCTGGTCGCCCTGTGGTCCCTGGTTTCTATGATGAGTTTCTCATCCAGCTCTTTGAGAAACTTTAGAGCACACTTGCCCCACGCTCCAAGGGTCTCCGACCCTATTGGGATGAAGTTATAGCAAGGGGAAAGGCCTTCATATTTGCTAGTCTTCTGGGTCTCCCTGTGGCTGGCAGCTCCACCCCCTTCGGCTGCGGAGTATGGCAAGTAGGTGTCTGCCATTGTGGCAGCACAGGTGTAGTCCCAAGCAATCTGCTTACCATCCTTCCAGGGTAGCATAGTGGCTCCATCAGGACGCTTTTGACTTCCATCATATCTCTGCAGTTGGGGTTCCCGTTGAGCTGGGCAACGGGCTGTGGCGAGGATTCTTTTTATGATGTCGTTGACCTCCTCATGTGTAGCATACTTTCCTTCTGATGTGTGACACACGAGACCATGAAGTCCGAATTGATCAGCCGTCGCCCTGCCGCAAATACACCTATGTTCGGTGAGTATGGGGGCGGCTAGGCGAAGAGCAACACCAATCCGAATGGCCTGTGGGTCGAGTCGAGTCCCCAGAGAAGAATTGGGAACAGCTAGAAGGAAATCTCCTGAGTGTGTGCCTTCACCGCTAGGAGACGAGCTTTGTCCTTTCCTGAAGCATTGGTGAGCATTGTGTTGGCAATTTTTTCCATGATCGGTTTGTCCCAGTGGGACTGTTTGTGCTCTTTGGGAGGAGCTGGTCTACTGGAGGAGTCTGCCAGGATGTCCCATCGCGCGGCTGCTTCAATGAACCTGGGGTCCTGAGCTCCCACCACACCTCACAAGCGTTCGGGGACAATCTTCTTGACTAATATATATATAATATATATATATATATATATATATATATATATATATATATATATATATATATATATATATATATATATATATATATATATATATCGTGCTGAATAGGTAAAACTGGTCAATTAGCAAGAACTCATTTAAAATTAAGTCCTTTCTAAAATGTTCTCTTATACTTATATTTTTTCGTTTATGTTAATGCAAAAATTAATAATTTTGTACCTGAAGAACCTTTAGAAAACTTACCTAACCTTATAACAAGCGCAAATTAATTTTGCCTCATCCAACTAAATATATTTTAATTATAATTTAATTATAATTTAATTATAAATAAACACACTGAAATATATTTTTTTCGTTAGGTTCAGAATGATTTTTACGAAAATATTGCATACACAAATTTTCGCTTGCTTTATTCGGCAAGAAGGCCGTTGCTATTTAAGCCAAATCCCGCTACGCAAGTTTTACCTATTCGGCACAATATATTTATAGGGGGATGTCGAAAAATTATATAAATTTTCCGACATCCCCCTAGAGGTTGTTTTATGTTTATATATGAGTAAGTAACGAGAAAAGCTTCTTGCTTAGTTCCTTGATTCTGTCCCTGGGACACACTGGAAGCTACTAAAAAACTTACCTTAATGCAGTTACTCAATAGTAAAATTTACGTTTATTAGTATACAATGATAGGATGGATAATGAGAACTTTCAAAGCAAGAGATGTCAAGCCAATGATGATCCTTTTCAAATCACTTGTTCTCTCTAGGCTGGAATACTGCTGTACATAAACATCTCCGTTCAAGGCAGGTGAAATTGCAGATCTAGAGAATGTACAGAGAACCTTTACTGCACATAAGTTCCATCAAACACCTCAACTACTGGGAACGGTTGGAAGCACTTGACTTGTACTCACTGGAACGCAGGCGAGAGAGGTATATCATAATCTACACTTGGAAAATCCTAGAAGGAATGGTCCTGAATCTGCACACAGAAATCACTCCCTATGAAAGTAAAAGACTGGGCAGGCGATGCAAAATACCCCCAGTGAAAAGTAGTGGCGCCATTGGTAAACTAAAAGAAAACACCATAAGTGTCTAGGGCCCAAGACTGTTCAACAGCCTCCGACCATACATAAGGGAAATTACTAATAGGCTCCTGGCTACTTTCAAGAGGGAGCTGGACAGATACTTAAAGTCGGTGCCGGATCAGCCAGGCTGTGGTTCGTACGTTGGACTACGTGCGGCCGACAGTAACAGCCTGGTTGGTCATGACCTTGATCCACCGGGAGGCCTAGTCGTGGACCGGGCCGCGGGGGCGTTGATCCCCGGAATATCCTCAAGGTAGACTCCAGGTAGACTCCAGGTATGTAGATACAATTACTTATATTAGTTTTAGGTCCTATCCTCTTCTGTATGTTTCATAATATCAGTGATATAACTGGCGGAAAACTAGCGTGAAGGACCTGGGAGTGATAATGTCGAAGAATCTCACTTTCAAAGATCACAACAATGTCATTATCACATCTGCTAAAAAAATGAGAGGATGAATAATGAGAACCTTCAAAACAAGGGATGCCAAGCCAATGATGATCCTCTTTAAATCACATGTTCTCTCTAGGACGGAACACTGCTGTACACTAATGGTCCCTTTCAAGGCAGGCGAAACTGCAGATATAGAGAATGTACAGAGAACTTTCACTGCACATATAAGTCGAGTCAAGCACCTCAATTACTGGGACAATTTAAAGTTCCTTGACCTGTACTCCTTGGAACGCAGTCGAGAAAGATACATCATAATTTACACCTGGAAAATCGTAGAGGGATTAATCCCAAATCTACACACGGAAATCATTCCCTACGAAAGCAAAAGACTCGGCAGGCAACATTCCACCAATGAAAAGCAGGGGCGCCGTGAGTACACGAAGAGATAACACAATAAGTGTAAAGGGGTCAAGACTGCAACTGCCTCTCAGCATACATGAGGGGAAATACCAATGGACCCCTAACTGTCTTGAACAGATAGCTGGACAGATACTTAAAGTCAGTATCTGACCAGCCGGGCTGTGGTTCGTACATTGGATTGCGTGCGACCGGCACTAACAGCCTGGTTAATCAGGCTCTGATTCACCCTGAGGCCTAGTCATGGACCGGGCCGCTGAGACGTTGACCCCCAGAATACCTTCCAAGTAGACTCCAGGTAGGCCTAGCAGCGACAAGAACCTTAATATATTACCTGGAGTTTACCTGGAGAGAGTTCCAGGGGTCAACGCCCCTGCGGCCCGGTCTGTGACCAGGCCTCATATGTATATACTCAAAATTTACATAGTATAATATATATAATAATAATTTTAACTAGAAGCTCAAATATTTGTGTCAGTTACGCCACCGTTAACCTACATAATACTCAACATCAATAACGCAACATGTGTGACTATGTGACATGTGTCTATAAGGCGATGAGTGCTAATGACTTTGTGATGATGCACTGATATGAGTCAGTCAGTGAGTGTGTAGCTAAGACGAGCGGACGCAACACTGCTGAACTGTACCTTTATCTTGTTTCTGTCATGTGTACCGACTGATCTTGTGTGTGTGTTATGGTTATGGTGCCAGGGGGCGCAGCGAACTCTGATCTGTTGTGGTACTGGCACCGTGACTCTCTTACAGCCTTGTGAGTTCACCCTGATCTCTGACCTCTGGTGGAGACGTCCTGATTGGTTTTGCAGTTTCTTTACCAAATCTACTGATCAAAAATTTATATAAGCACCACCCTGGAGGGCTCGTATAAACAGTTTATTAAATAATAAGGCAAGGTTCACTTAGATTAACGTAGTTTTTACTTACGTTTAAACTTATTGGTTTCATTTGGTTAATTAAGCTGATTTAATTGGCGATATTTTGTCTCATTTTTTCCATAAGGATCACTTCCATTTTGCTACTTCCATTATGATCAACTTCTGGTTCACTGAGATTCTTTGGTTTATTTCTAGTTCGCGAGGACAATCCTTAGTCGATTTCCAATCGACAAGGAAGATTTGGGTATTTTTTGTTTAAACCTACAGTCACTGACACACAAATATTGACTTTCTTCTTGGTCTGACAACATGTGAATGTTGTCCCACTCGGGACTGGGGAAGTAATATGAAGAGTTCCTTGTGTTACTTACCCTCGAGACAGAAAAGGCTCTGCCACCGGCGGCTGGCTGGAGGTGAATGATCTGGCAAGACTATCTCAAGGGATCTAACTACTTGGAAGGTGTTCAGGGGGTCAACGCCCCCGCGGCCCGGTCCATGACCACTTCTGAAATGAAAGCTGAAGGACCCAGGTGGAGGATTTAATATTACCTACAGTGAACCACTGGTTGTAAATTTCTATCACTGGTATAATTTGAAGAGTATAATTTGTATTACCATTTCTCGCAGTTATACAGCACAGATCATTGTAATAACTCAATAGTGTTCTGTTATTACCTTTCAGATAACTTAATAATTGTACAATAAATTTCACACACTTCTCTTAATAGGTGAAATAAATAAATGTATTCCCTCACACATTGGCATAACATTTTTCTCTGTACTATTTTCCTGAAAAACTGATTGTAGACAGCCTGTACTGTTTTCATAGACAGCCCATGCTGTCTGTCAGCTGAGTTCATATTTTGCGCCATGCTTGTGCTGCCACCTATAGGCTTATACTCACCTCAGTCAGCTCCACCATGTTCCTTTCGCACTTGGCGTCCAGACATTACACAGACAACAAGGCCTTCTCCCTCTCTCCCTCGCAAGGCATGGCCCTGCGGGCCATGGCCACAGAACACAGACTGTGTACCCTCGCACTTTATACAAATAAAGTAGAAGCCTCCGAAGCCTTATCATTGCATTCCCGCTACCAAGAACGACACGATAATCATTTAAACAATGGTGGAAGCGATGGTCGCAGTTGATGTTGCCCGAGAGGGAAGGAAGAGGAATGAAGTCATCTTCACTTCATCACTCTACACAAGAAGCATCCGTCTCTCAACGAGTTATCCTGATGTCGTGTCTGCAAATCTCAGCATCCAGACACAGGTACAAGCAGAATCCAGGCCAAAATTTGCCTAATTTCTCCGAGTAATGGCGTCACTGACTCCACGCCACAGCGTCCCACACTGTTTCTCAGTCAGGTGCTCAGCTCAGCACAGTTATTTCAGCAAATCAGAGGTGAGTTTGTGGTGATGTGTCCAGTGTGAGTGTTCCTCCCCGAGTTTGTGGGTAGGTGGGAATGGCCGGGTCCTCGCCTACTCACCCACGCTCTACCATAACACTCACGCTGCCGACTCACTCCACTCGCCACTGCCCACTCCCTCTGAATTTCCTTGTGAATTCTTGCCAGAACTGTGTATCCGAGTGTCCGAAGCCACTCGAAGCCACGTGGGATGATCAACAAGCCACGTGATCAGCAAGCCACATGGGGTGTGCAGCAAGCCATGTGGATTACCAAGCGAGATGTCCCAAGCCACATGCTGTGGTCTGCTGCCGCATCAACCCATGACGTCACCGAGCTGCTGACATCACGATGCTGCCATCTCCACTGACGTCACCCTGGATGTCTGCCTGGTGTCATTCGCGATGTCACCCCATGACATCCATTACGACGTCACTCCAGGACGTCACCTCGCGACGTCTGCCTGACGTCACTTGCGATGTCACCCCATGACGTCACTCCATGACGTCACCTCGCGACGTCTGCTGACGTCATTCGCGATGTCACCCCATGACTTCACCTTACGACGTCACACCTGACATCATTGCATGATGTCACGTTCTAGTGTGAAGTGCATTTTATTTTAATTATTTTCGAGAAGTTTGAGAGAAGATATATGTCGTGTGTTTATTAATTCCTCTCAGTCAGTGTTCTCACATGTTCGAGTATTGCTTAGTGACGATTTTTATACAGAAAAGCGTCATTTGCTAGTAAGCCATGTTGTACCGCATGTAGTATGTGTGCAGTTTCTCGTGTGTCCTATGTAGCACCTGTGTGTTACTTTGTCACCCTGTGTGACCCGCGCCCCGCGCGCTTGACAGCTGACATTTGTCAAGTCCAGGCGTCAGTTACGAGCGTCTGAGCGCCCTGTACAGAAAGCTCTTATTGTTCGCCGCTCATAGATGCCTCTGCTAAATCGTACCCGCGACGATTCTCCCATCGAGACCCGTTCCAGATCACCTCCTAGACCGTCAGTCCAGTTATTGCAGATGACCAATCTGGGGACGCTTAGACCGCCCACTGCTGTAATTTCAACTGTCCAGTGTGACACTTGTCAAGCCGCAGTTAAGCCTGTCGGCAGGCGAATGTCTGCCTCGTGTCACAGCTTCAATGAGCAGAATGCACAAAGTTGATGTCACTTTGACTGCTACGACCTCCAGATATTTCGCCGAGTCGTCCCTGTCACGACTCACTCCACACTCGCCAGCAGCGACAGTACCAGTCGAGGAATGTCCTCCTGAGTCGCTTGCCTGAAGAAGTCATGTCCTGTTGCGACTACTGATGACGCCTCACTCGAGGGCACCAGCAGTTTGTGCCCCAGGTTGAGTGAACCCTGCAGCGACTACTACTATGTCTGCTTCACCGTCCCAGAGGAGACTGTACCCTGTTACGTCAGAGCTAAGCCGCAGCTATGTCTCCCATGTTGCAGTATGTGTCCAGACGCAGGAAGGCGTGCAGTGCTGCATCGACGCTCACTGCCTTAGACCACGAAGCACACCGTTTTTTTCTTCCCTCTCTGGAGGAAGTTTTTTTTTCCATGCCCATATGTTTATGTATATATGTATTTTTTCTTTTGTGTTCTGTGACCTGTTCTTGCGAGAGAGAGACCGAGTTTTATTTACTGCCAGACATGGTTGGGGTCGACCATGGGTGCGTTGCCGAGCGATGTAGACAGCCTGTACTGTTTGCATAGACAGCCCATGCTGTCTGCCAGCTGAGTTCATATTTCGTGCCATGCTTGTGCTACCACCAATAGGTCTATACTCACCTCAGTCAGCTCCACCATGTTCCTTCCGCACTTGGCGTCCAGACATTACACAGACAACAAGGCCTTCTCCCTCTCTCCCTCGCAAGGCATGGCCCTGCAGGCCATGGCCACAGAACACAGCCTGTGTACCTTCGCACTTTATACAAATAAAGTAGAAGCCTCCGAAGCCTTATCATTGCATTCCCGCTACAAGGAACGACACGATAATCGATAATCGTCTAAACATGATTCTTCCTTCTTAACAGAGTAGCTGTAGAGTGTATTAAGAGTGCTGGGTGTTGTTCATTCGGATTGATTTAGTGGCGTTTAAGTGGTGGAAAGTGTCTTATCAGGAGGTGAAGAGGACATCTCCCATGCTGTTCCTTCGATGACTTTAATATAAAACCACTAACCATAGACCCCTGTGGTTGGCGGAAAAGTGTTTTGGAGACAGAGATATTTCCTAACTGATGTAGTATTAAGTTTCTTCAACTATTTCATTTTCCTATTCAAAAATGAGCCAAGCTGGTGTTGTGGGCAAAGAACACCCGATATGGCCTTCAGAGGTGCTTGCCTAATCACCTCTAACCTGAACTACACAGAATTCTGCAGTTATCAGATGCTTAGAAACTAGACTCATAATTGCTCCTTTTTTAGTGTTTGACCTGAATGTTATGTACAATCGGAAGTCTGTATGGTTGCCAACGAACACGACGTTTATTGCCTATAAAACTAAATTCACACGTACCCCGACTTCACTGTAATTCTGTGCCGAGTTACAGAACGCTACAACACACTCGTGGGGTTAGATTTTTTTCACTCACAGTTGTATAGCTGGCACTCAATCACCTGTGTTGTTCATCGATGTGTGTTTACCTTTAGATCTTGGGACATTTTTATTCTATAGTTTATCCACGGAGGGAACCGCTAAACCTACAGGGGTCATGCAGTACCTTGGGAAATGAAGTGCAATTATATTTGATTCAAATAAGGGGACGGTCGCTTCAATTCTATGGATAAAGAGTCTTTCACTGGCGTCCTTTGAAGGGATATGGTTCTGCATAAGTTACACCGAAGTAAATTATCTTTCCTTGGCAAAACTGGGTAGTTTCTGAGAACGTTTTCCCACGCAGTGGGCAGCCACTGCCCTCTTTGAGGTTACTACCTTAACTGATTACCTTTCAAGAACTGGTGCCCAGGGCACCACTAGTCGCCCTTGAGAGTTCATTTCACTAGCCTGGCAGCTTTAATTTCAAGGGATGCCAACATGTTATATTGACATTCATAATTAACATGTCACTTAACTTCACTGTGAGTAATAACTAGTCATAACTCATAACTTGTTTACACTTCAGAACACGACCCTGGAGGCGCCTCACATTTGGGTGAGACTTGTGGTTTCTCTAGCATGGCCTTATTAGGGAAAGAACGTTCCTCTCAACCACAACTACATCTCCCTTCATTCATATGGAGATAATTTTCTCCATAACAACAGTAATGGCCAGGGTGAGACTTGTGGACCCCAATGGAAATAAGTCACTCTGTCTGACTTTTTTGGTTATCCTAGGTTTTCTACACATATGCTGCTATGTATGATAATCTATGTAATGTATTTGTGTATACCTGAATAAACTTACTTACTTATGGTTGGACTTGTGGCAAAAAGAGGATGGGGTGAACAAGGGGGAAGGACACGTGGAAATGTATGCAGGAACAATGGGGGATGGGGAATAGAAGTGGGGATAGAAAGAATGGTGGGGAGGGATGGGAGATAACAAAAAATGCATGGAAATGAGAGGGAGAAGAAAAAGTAATAATGTAAGCGAATGAGAGATGGGCAAGGGAAGGTGATAGTTACATGAAGGTAATGTAGGGGAAGTAAAGAAAAAAGTAAGTGAAGGCAGAGAGAATGAGATGGGAAGAAAAAGTCGAGGAGGAATGAGAATGAGTGAGCAGTGAAATGGGTAAATACAAGGTTGAAATTAGAAAGGGGAGGTGAGGAAATAAGGAACGTAGGAGAAGGAAGGGCGGGGGGGGGAGCAATGGGGAGAAGGAAAGGAGGGAAAATACGGAAGGAGAAGGGACGTGGAAGGAAGTGGAGAGGGTGAGGAGAGTAAAAGGGCGGGTGGGTTTAAAGGAGGAGGAGGAAGGAGGAAGGAGGAATTGGAAGATGGAAGGAGGGTGGAGTGGAAGGAGGGATGGAGAGAATGAACGAGACGAGAACGGTGCAGAGATTGGTGGAGGTGAGGTTGGGAGGGGGGGGTGTTGAGGGAAATGGTAACTGCCCTCCTCCCCATCCCCCCTCCCTTCCTGCTGGTCTTACTAAGTTACACCATCATAAAGTTAATCAACTACGAACTACATGAGCGAAATTCGAACTGAAGTAGTATAGTGTTGGCAAGAGTGCCAGGGTGTAGGTGTGTAGTGCCAGGGTGTAGGTGTGTAGTGCCAGGGTGTAGGTGTGTAGTGCCAGAGTGTAGGTGTGTAGTATCAGGGTGTAGGTGTGTAGTACCGGGGTGTAGGTGTGTAGTGCCAGAGTGTAGGTGTGTAGTGCCAGAGTGTAGGTGTGTAGTGCCAGGGTGTAGGTGTGTACTCGCCGTGAAGTTGGTGCTGGGGTCGAGGCTCAGCTCCTGACTTAGTATCCTAGACCACTTTAATCGGTATTACCGATTTAAGGCCTCTGAGCTTCCATCCACCACTTCCTCAACCGACTCCTTCCAAAGACCCAGAAATAAATACTTCTTCTCATCCCTATGGTTCCTCCTGTCTTGGGCTTCCACTTATGTTCTCTTCATTCTGGTTGTCTTAATTTAAAAGGTCAATGTATAAACTGCCCTGCTATTTCCACTCAATATTTTGCGTGTTGTAGTCTGACCCCAATGGAAATAAGTCACTCTGTCTGACTTTTTTGGGTTATCCTAAGTTTTCTACACATATGCTGCTATGTATGATAATCTATGTAACTGTATTTGTGTATACCAGAATAAACTTACTTAATTCTTAAGTTCTGGTGCTGGTCTCTCTTCAGACGTTTGGAAGTTCACAAACTTTTAAAAATATAACAGATATTGAAGACAGTAAGAACTTCCAGCATAAATGTTACAATAACTTGGTTTACACCTCACACATATTGTTTTAAATAAAACAATAAAACAAGCTTCCTCACCCAGCCACATACACAGTTTACACTCTAAACCTTCACATTATTATTATTATTATTATTATTATTATTATTATTATTATTATTATTGCTATATTCATAGGAAAGCACTAAAGGTAATCAAGTTTGATCAAAGGAAGAGGATGATAGCTCTAGCTCCTTAGATCAAGAGCCCTTCACAGTCGTCAAGGGCCCTCCACAGAGTTCCATTTCAACAGCTACTATGACAAATAATACTCAGATTCATTGAAAATATCGACATCAAAACAATATTGTCTTTCTTTAATGCTCTTCTTAGACTGCAACTTAAATATCCTGTCCTGTTTTTGGTCTCCAGATGACATAAAAAGTTAAGAGAGGGTAGAGAGAAGTGCAGAAAACCCATAATTGATTTCATCACAAAATTAAGAAACTGTATACACGACAACAAATGAATATTAACAGGATCCAAGAGTCAAATAGTCTGTTACTGATTTCAGAATTCATGGCAAGAGCGAAGACAATTTACCTGAGACCTTCAGAACCAAACCACATGAAGAAATACTAAAAAACACAATATTCTCTCTCTTAGCAAGGGGACACTGTGAGAATATTTCATTCCAATTATTGCTTGGTTTAATTACATGAAGAACTATTTCAAGTGGAAAATGGGTAAATAACTCGAAACAGTTGAGAGAAACGTTGAGGTAAGAGATACAAATGTGAATATTAAATTTTTTTTTTTTATATCTATTGAAACTGTATGTGCAAAGGCAGTACAGTATTTACGAACTAAATGGACAAGCATATTGCAAGCACAGCATACTATGTAGGGACAAACTGTGGTCCTAAGATTTACAATGTTAGCTTAGAAATTATATCATAACATTAGTTGATAATGAAGTACTCAGGGTACAAAAATAGTGATAGAAATGGAGGTAGTGGTGGGTGTGGTGATCCTAGCAGCGGCCGCCATTAATGTGACGTTTACTCCAAACCTGCACAAAATATCAGGTGGTTTTTGCATCATGATGCAGAACTCACGGTGTCACGGTTTCAAGTAATGGCACACACAACTCTGTGGATCGCAGTGGAGTCACATGATGAGCACTACGCAATTTGTAGTCAGTGCCTTCCATTGGCAGTTTTTTTTCCCCCTTTTCATGACACTAGAACCGAGAGGGAGTGAAGAGTGGGAAGAAAGCCTTCTGCTTTACTATCCATGCCTCGAAGATCCAAATAATCGTAGACATTCCTTAACCAGAATGGAAGTGCAGTAGACAGTCTTCTGATGTCTACCGTCTTCTGATGTCTACCGTCTTCTGATATCTACCGTCTTCTGATGTCTACCGTCTTCTGATGTCTGCCGTCTTCTGATGTCTGCCGTCTTCTGATATCTGCCTTTCCTATATTCTTGAATGTTGAAATATGGATAACGAAATACAATATTAGCAGACACTTTCAAAACATCAGACAGTAAGGTGAGATGTGTCTGCAGGGGAAAAACAAGAGCTGTTGAACACTACAAATAGCGGCCATGAAAACAAAATAAATCATCGCTCTATGCGAACCACCAGACGCATCTACACAACAATTTTCACATCAGCTCTGGAAATCGAACTCTGCCTCGAAAACCTTATTAACCTGGCTTTAAACATCATCTTGCTGGGTCATTTCAATTTGTCGAATTAAATGCGGCTGGCTTAATTAAAGCACCAGGTCAAGGTGTGTATACACACACACACACATACACACACACACACTCACGAGACATCAACATTGCAACCACTAGGGAGGAGAATGATGTTGCTCAAGGCCATGTCGATGTATTATTGAAAGAGCGCTGAGAAGATAACATACAAACTGAATCACAACATTAGGGACAGCTTTTTACGTCTCTCAGTTGGTGAAAATAACTACAACATGACTGTGGATGCGCTCCAAGATTAGCACAATTCCGACGTAATACACAACCCCTGCACACTTAACACACGCAGGTCAGGTGTGTCGCAGCTGCTTTCCTTTAATTTGCATATTTGTAGTTAAATAACATATTTTCATTTGTTTGTATAACATACCCGAACCAAACATAAACTAACATGTCTGAATTTCATAACCTAATTTAACCTAATTACAGGAAACACTCAGAAATAGATGCTGGGAATCATGTAAGAAACCCACGACAAGTACTCATGATGATACATTACCAAGATTTCTTAGCACAATAATAAATAATTGGACTGGTGGAGAGATGGATCTTAATTTTCAAACCGACTAAACCCATAGAGAAACAGTTGGCAATGTCATATTACAAGCCTTCACAGTAAAGAGCTGTCTTCCTCAAATCATAACCCTCTCCTCATTTTCATATCTGACATCAGCAAAGTCATAAATCGTAGCACTGAATCACACCTTGCACACGATACTAGAATTTGTATGGGTAGGTCGTTTATGGTGGACTCACCAAATCTCTTTCAGTGGGCCGTAAAAACAACATTATATCTAATGAATACAAATGTCATTCACTCCCACTCTGAGAATGTGAATAAATAAAAAGTGAAACAGAGTATAAATCGTATTCACAATGGCAGAGGACTACGAGAGTCCGGAGTAACCATATCGGAAGATCCTATGTTCAAGGAACACAATATTATTATTACTACTGTGTTAGAGCCAGTGATGATAGTCTATTACGGCCTTTGTGTTTTTCACACTGGAATACTGAGGTACGCAGACACCTCCATTTAAGGTTGGTTAAATTACAGACCTGGACAATGTGCAAAGAACTTTCACTCCCCGTATCAGTTCAGTCTAACACCTAAATTATTGGGAACGCTTAAAATTTCTCAAACTCTGCTCCCTGGAGCGTGGGCGAGAAAGATATATCATAATTTACACCTCGCAAAAACTCGAGGGACTAGTTCCACATCAGCATACAGAAATAACCCCTTACGAAAGTAGGAAACATAATAGCTGAACAAAATGCCTCAATGAACACCTGGGTTGCAATAAGTACACACACAAAAAAACTCAATAACCATTAAATGTGTAAGTGTTTTTCAACACTGAGTGTAAGAGAATTTGCCAGCTTCACTAATTTCTGCAACTGTTTCTGATCAGCCAAGCTGTAGTGACTACGTGCAGCACCAAGAGCCATACTACAAATTGTTCCTTATCAACCAGGCTGTGGTGACTACCTGCAGCCAACACCAACAGCCACACCCCAGTAGGTATACCACAAACATTACTCCAAATAATCCAACAATTGCTGTCAAGATGTAATTGTTGTGTAGCCTCGAGGGCGAGGCAGAAGAGCCTCATGGATCTCAAGAAAACTTAAACCCATAGTTTCTTAAACAGGTTTAAAGTCTCTTCTCTACATGAAGGACCATGAGGCTGCAGGTGACCTCTACACCACCATACCTTTGATATACATTTGAAGAGTTTCAAGAGTTTAGCTACTCTCGGAGCCCGGCCATGGGCCATGCTCGTCTGGTGCTTGAATGGTCTACCAGGCTGTTGCTGCTGGAAGCCCGCTGCCCCACATATCCATCACAGCCTGCTTGATCTGGCACCTTGTGAAGATACTTGTCCAGTTTCCTCTTGAAGGCTTCTACACTGGTTCCAGCAGTGTTTCGGATATCTACTGTTAAGATGTTGAATAGTCTGGGATCCCGGATGTTGATACAGTGCTCCCGTATTATCCCCACCGCACCCCTGCTCCTCACTGGGTGTATTTTACACTTCCTCCCATATCTCTCACTCCAGTATGTTGTTATGGCAGTGTGCAGATTTGGGACAAGGCCCTCAAGTACTTTCCAGGTATATATTATCATGTATCTCTCTCTCCTCCGCTCTATTGAGTACATGTTCAAGACTTGAAGGCGTTCCCATAATTTAGATGCTTTACTGGCTCAATGTGAGCCGTAAATGATCTCTGTATTTGTTCCAGCTCTGATATTTCTCCTGCTTCGAACGGGGCCGTCAACACAGAGCAATATTTTAGTGAGGGAGCACTAGCGATTTGAAGAATGTCACCATCGGTGTTATTTCCCTTTTGAGTTCTTCATTCTTTCCATACCTAAGCAGCTGAAACTTATCACCAGTGAACGTCATGTTGTTCTCCACTGCCCACTGGAAGACCCTGCTTATGTCTTCCTGTAATTTTTCAGTGTCCTCTACCGTAGTGACTTTCATGCATATTTTAGTGTCATCTGCAAATGATGATACAAAAGTGTGCTGGGTGTTTTTATCTATGTCTGCTATGAGGATGAGAAACAGCAGAGGTGCCAGGACAGTGCCTTGGGGCACTGAGCTTTTGACCTCGCTGAAGCTGGATCTTGCCCTGTTCACTACTACTTTTTGTGTTCTGTGTGTTAGGAACTCAAAAATCCATCTGCCTACCTTCCCCGTAATGCCTATGGCCCTCATTTTGTGAGCTATCACTCCATGATCGCATTTGTCAAACGCCTTTGCAAAATCTGTGTAAATCACATCTGCGTTTTGGTCTTCTTCCAACGCCTCCGGAATTCTGTCATAATGGTTCAGCAGCTGTGACAGGCATGATCGTCCCGCTCTAAAGCCATGCTGGTTCAGGTTATGTTGGTTGTGCTGGTCCATGAACTTTGTAATCTGCCGTCTCATCACTCTTTCGAAGATTTTTATGATGTGAGAAGTGAGGGCTACTGGTCTCTAATTTTTAGCTAGTGCTCTACTACCTCCCTTATGCAAAGGAGCTATGTCTGCACTCTTTAAGGCCTCCGGTATTTCACCTAGATCTAAGCTCTTTCTCCACAGAATACTAAGGGCTCTTGCTAATGGTACTTTGCACTTCTTTATAAATAAAGTATTCCATGAATCTGGTCCAGGTGCTGAGTGAGTGGGCATGTTGTCCATTTCTTTTTCGAAATCTATGGGATTTGTACTAATGTCGGTTAGGTGGTCTGCGCAGCCTTCTCCTGGAGTGAAAAATATTTCTGTATTTTCTACCTTGTTGTCATTTAGTGGGTTGCTGAACACTGACTCATACTGTTAGTGGGTTGCTAAACACCGACTCATACTGTTAGTGGGTTGCTGAACACCGACTCATACTGTTAGTGGGTTGCTGAACACCGACTCATACTGTTAGTGGGTTGCTGAACACCGACTCATACTGTTCTTTTAGGATTTCAATGATATTTTAATTATACATACAATAGTCCTCAGGGAATTGAAAGAAACTAAGTTCATAAATACAGAGATATACACCAGTGCACATTGCTTTCGGTGCACACTACTGCTCTCAGTGCACACTGCTGCTCTCAGTGCACACTGCTGCTCTCGGTGCACACTGCTGTTCTCGGTGCACACTGCTGCCCTCAGTATACACTGCTGTCAGTACACACTGCTGCTCTCAGTACACACTGCTGCTCTCAGTGCACACTGCTGTCAGTACACACTGCTGCTCTCAGTGCACACTGCTGTCAGTACACACTGCTGCTCTCAGTACACACTGCTGTCAGTACACACTGCTGCTCTCAGTACACACTGCTGTCAGTACACACTGCTGTCAGTACACACTGCTGCTCTCAGTGCACACTGCTGCTCTCAGTACACACTGCTGCTCTCAGTGCACACTGCTGTCAGTACACACTGCTGCTCTCAGTGCACACTGCTGCTCTCAGTGCACACTGCTCCTCTCAGTGCACACTGCTCCTCTCAGTGCACACTGCTGCTCTCAGTGCACACTGCTGCTCTCAGTACACACTGCTGCTCTCAGTACACACTGCTGCTCTCAGAACACACTGCTGCTCTCAGTGCACACTGCTGCTCTCAGTACACACTGCTGCTCTCAGTACACACTGCTGCTCTCAGTGCAAACTGCTGCTCTCAGTACACACTGCTGCTCTCAGTACACACTGCTGCTCTCAGTGCACACTGCTGCTCTCAGTGCACACTGCTCCTCTCAGTGCACACTGCTCCTCTCAGTGCACACTGCTGCCTTCAGTGCACATGCTGCTCTCAGTCACACTACTGTCCAGTACACACTGCTGCTCTCAGTCACACTGCTGCTCTCAGTCACACTGCTGCTCTCAGTACACACTGCTGCTCTCAGTGCACACTGCTGCTTCTCAGTGCACACATTCTGCTCTCAGTGCACACTGCTGCTCTCAGTGCACACTGCTGCTCTCAGTGCACACTGCTGCTCTCAGTGCACACTGCTGCTCTCAGTGCACACTGCTGCTCTCAGTGCACACTGCTGCTCTCAGTGCACACTGCTGCTCTCAGTGCACACTGCTGCTCTCAGTGCACACTGCTGCTCTCAGTGCACACTGCTGCTCTCAGTGCACACTGCTGCTCTCAGTGCACACTGCTGCTCTCAGTGCACACTGCTGCTCTCAGTGCACACTGCTGCTCTCAGTACACACTGCTGCTCTCAGTACACACTGCTGCTCTCAGTGCACACTGCTGCCTCAGTGCACACTGCTGCTCTCAGTGCACACTGCTGCTCTCAGTGCACACTGCTGCTCTCAGTGCACACTGCTGCTCTCAGTGACACACTGCTGCTCTCAGTGCACACTGGCTAGCACACTTCATGTACACACTGCTGCTCTCAGTGCACACTGCATACATGCTCTCAGTGACATCTGTCACCGCTGCTCAGTGCACATGCTGCTCTCAGTGCACACTGCTGCTCTCAGTGACACACTGCTCCAGTGCACACTCTGTCTCAGTGACACACTGCTCAGTGCACACTGCTGCTCAGTGCACACTGCTGCTCTCAGTAGCACACTAGCTGCCTCAGTGCACACTGCTGCTCTCAGTGCACACAGCTGCTCTCAGTGCACACTGTGTCTCAGTGCACACTGTGTCTCAGTGCACACTGTGTCTCAGTGCACACTGTGTCTCAGTGCACACTGTGTCTCAGTACACAGTGTCTCAGTGCACACTGTGTCTCAGTGCACACTGCTGCTCTCAGTGACACTCTGCTCTCAGTGAACGACTATGTAACTGCTGCTCAGTGCACACTGCTGCCTCAGTGCACACTTGTTCCAGTGCACACTGTTCTCAGTCACACTGCTGCTCTCAGTGAACACAGTGCTGCTCTCAGTGCACATGGCTCAGTGACACTCTGCTCAGACATGTCTCAGGTACACTGCTGCTCTCAGTGCACACTGCTGCTCTCAGTGACACTGCTGTCTCAGTGACACTCTGCTCTCAGTGCACACTGCTGCTCAGTCAGGCGTACACTGCTAGACATGTCTAGACAGTGTCTCAGGCACACTGCTGTTAGTGACACTACTGCTTCATGCATGTAGTGCACACTAGCTCTAGTCACAGTGTCGACACTGCTGTCTCAGTCACACTGCTGCTCTAGTGCACACTGCTGCTCTCAGTGCACCTGCTATCCCGCTGCTCAGGCACGGTCTCAGCACACTGCTGTCTCAGGCATGGTAGTGCACACTCTGCTCTAGTGACACACTGCTCTGAGTGCACACTGCTGCTCAGTGACACATGTCAGTCACACTGCTGCTCTTATGACACATGTCTCAGTACACTGCTGCTCATCACATTGTTAGTCACACTGCTGCTCTCAGACACTTCCTCAGTGTCAGTGTACACTGCTCTAGTACATCTTAGTCACACTGCTGCCATGTGCAACTTTGTTCGAGTAGCACATGCTGCTAGCAATCTGCAGTACACACTGTCTCGTCACTGTGCAGTGCACACTGCTGTCTCAGTCACACTGCTGTCTTAGTACACACACTGCTCAGTGCACACTGCGCTCTCAGTACACACTGCTGTCACACTGCTGTCAGTACACACTGCTGCTCATCACACTGCTGCTCTAGTCACACTATCACCCTGCTGTGCCACGCTACACACTGCTGCAGTACACACTGTGCTAGTGCACACTGCTGCTCTCAGTCACCTGCTGCTCTCAGTGCACACGCTCACACACTGCTGCTCTTAGTACACACTGCGCTCAGTAACACTGCTGCCTAGTACAACTGCTGCTCTCAGTCACACTGCTGCTTCAGCACTGCTGCTCTTAGTACACACTGCTGCTCTTAGACACACTGCTGCTCTCAGTGCACACTGCTTCTGCTCTTAGTACACACTGCTGCCTCAGTTGTGTACACACTGCTGCTCATAGTACACACTGCTGCTCTTAGTACAACTGCTTAGACTCAGTGCAACAACTGCTGCTCTTATACATGGTAACACTCTGCTAGACTCTCAGTGCCAAAATGCATCACACAGTCAGGAGAGGGGAGGAGGGAGAGAGAGAGAGAGAGAGAGAGAGAGAGAGAGAGAGAGAGAGGAGAAGGAGAGAGAGAATACCATCAGAATATATACTGTGAGATTAAGCCAGGTTTAAACTCTAATATATATACTACATTATGTCATTATCACACACTCAGTGTGTTATTATGTAATGCAAAGTAAAGGGAGAAGAAATTTTAAAACATTAGGAAGGTGAAAACAGAAAATATTATTTTATTAATGAGAAAACGCTAAACCTTCACTGATCATACGAGGGAGGGGGTAGGAGGGGGAAGAGGGAGGAGCAAACAGAAGGAGGTATAGGAGGGGAAGAGGGAGAAGCAAACAGATGGGGTATAGGAGGGGGAAAGAGGAAGGAGCAAACGAGGGGTATAGGAGGGGTAAGAGGGAGAAAAACAGAGGGGGTATAGGAGGGGAAGAGGGAGAAGCAAACAGAGGGAGTATAGGAGGGGGAAAGAGGGAAGAGCAAGCAGAGGGGAGTATAGGAGGGGGAAAGAGGGAGGAGCAAGCAGAGGGGAGTATAGGAGGGGGAAAGAGGATGAAGCAAACAGAGGGGGGAAGAAGACGAGAAGGACGGAATAAACGTAGAACTTATTTTACAATTTTCTACAGTTTCTTACTTCGTCAGTTGTTTGTTCAGATCTTTTTCAGACAGGTTTCACCTCCAGTGGTAAAGTTGTACCAGGCAAATATTTTGTTTTCTTAATTTTCGTGGCACGAGCAGCCCAAATGGAAAGCCAAAAAAAATATATATAATATCGAAGAGAGAGAGAGAGAGAGAATTATTACAAAATCTCGTGTCCTGGGGACTCGCTTTCCTCTCCTCATTATGCTATTTTTTGTGCTGACAGTCAGCTATCTGTACCTCCCTGCTATATAAAGATAAAGTGGTCCTATCTGGGAAATAAACCTAAAATTAATTACTAGATAAGGTTTTATTACGGTGTTAAAACATCGTCTACGGTGAGCGAGTCTCGGATGTAAAAAAAAAAAAAACTTTGAACAGTAAACGTATGTTAATCAGGTTAGATAACTGATAAGAAAAATCAGGTTTAAAGCTGAAAAAATGAATGGAACTGGGCCACCAGTTGTAAAGATAACGATCAGAGTGGTGTTGACGGTGGAGCTGTCAGACTGCTGCAGAAAGCATGGGAAGGTGACTGTCAGACTGCTGCAGCCAGCATGAGGGAGGTGACTGTCAGACTGCTGCAGCCAGCATGAGGGAGGTGACTGTCAGACTGCTACAGCCAGCTTGGGGAAGGTGACTGTCAGACTGCTGCAGCCATCATGAGGAGGTGACTGTCAGACTGCTGCAGCCAGCATGGGGAGGTGACTGTCAGACTGCTGCAGCCAACATGAGGAGGTGACATAAGAACATAAGAACATAAGAAAGAAGGAACACTGCAGCAGGCCTACTGGCCCATGCGAGGCAGGTCCAAATCTCCAACGGCTTAAGCCAATGCCCCGACCCAGCCAGGTCAGGTTACATTCACTTAAGGAAGGAGCACTGCATCTGACCTAGTAGCACAAGCTAGTCAGGACCAATTCACACCCAACCGCACCCACTCATATAATTGTCCAGCCGACCACCTGGTCAGGTCACTTCCACTTAAGGAATTAGTACAGGTCAGGTTACATTCACTTAAGGAAGGAGCACTGCATCTGACCTAGTACAAGCTAGTCAGGTCCAAACTCACACCCATCCACACCCACCCATGTATTTATCTAACCTATTTTTAAAACTACACAACGTCTTAGCATCTATGACGGTACTCGGAGTTTGTTCCACTCATCCACAACTCTATTACCAAACCAGTGCTTTCCTATATCCTTCCTGAATCTGAACTTTTCCAACTTGAAACCATTGCTGCGAGTCCTGTCTTGGTTGGATATTTTCAGCACGCTATTTACATCCCCTTTGTTTATTCCTGTTTTCCATTTGTACACCTCAATCATATCCCCCCTAATTCTACGCCTTTCTAGAGAGTGCAGATTCAGGGCCCTCAGTCTATCCTCATAGGGAAGATTTCTGATACAAGGGATCAACTTTGTCATCCTCCTTTGTACGTTTTCCAGTGCATTTATATCCATTGTGTAATACGGTGACCAGAACTGTGCAGCATAATCTAAATGAGGCCTAACCAAAGATATATAGAGTTGAAGAACAACCTGAGGACTTCTGTTATTTATACTTCTTGATATGAAGCCAAGGATTCTGTTAGCTTTATTGCGAACACTTATGCACTGTTGTCTAGGCTTCAGATTACTACTAACCAGAACTCCTAAATCCTTCTCGCACTTACAAGTAATAAGATCTATATTATTCAGCTTATATGTGGCATGGTTATTGTCCTGCCCAATATTTAGAACTTTGCATTTGTTTACATTAAACTGCATCTGCCACTTCTCCGACCACTGCATCAGTCTATTCAAATCATCCTGGAGTGCTCTAATGTCCTCATTTGAATGAATTGGACGGCCTATTTTGGTGTCATCAGCAAATTTACTTATGCTACTATTTATTCCCTCATCTATGTCGTTTATGTAAATTGTAAACAACAGGGGGCCCAAAACTGACCCCTGTGGAACACCGCTTGAGACGCGCCCCCATTCTGATTTCTCTCCATTTATGCAAACTCTCTGCCGCCTATTAGTCAACCATGCCTCTACCCAGGAAAAAATTTCTCCTCCTATTCCGTGTGCCTTAAGTTTCCTCAGTAGCCTCTGATGTGGAACTTTATCGAAAGCCTTACTGCAGCCAGCATGAGGAGGTGGCTGTCAGACTGCTGCAGCCAGCATGGGGAGGTGACTGTCAGACTGCTGCAGCCAGCATGAGGAGGTGACTGTCAGACAGCTGCAGCCAGCATGGGGAGGTGACTGTTAGACTGCTGTAGCCAGCATGGGGGAGGTGACTGTTAGACTGCTGCAGCCAGCATGGGGAGGTGACTGTTAGACTGCTGTAGCCAGCATGGGGGAGGTGACTGTTAGACTGCTGTAGCCAGCATGGGGGAGGTGACTGTTAGACTGCTGCAGCCAGCATGGGGAGGTGACTGTCAGACCGCTGCAGCCAGCATGGGGAGGTGACTGTTAGACTGCTGCAGCCAGCATGGGGGAGGTGACTGTTAGACTGCTGTAGCCAGCATGGGGGAGGTGACTGTTAGACTGCTGCAGCCAGCATGGGGGAGGTGACTGTTAGACTGCTGCAGCCAGCATGGGGGAGGTGACTGTCAGACCGCTGCAGCCAGCATGGGGAGGTGACTGTCAGACCGCTGCAGCCAGCATGGGGAAGTGACTGTTAGACTGCTGCAGCCAGCATGGGGGAGGTGACTGTTAGACTGCTGTAGCCAGCATGGGGGAGGTGACTGTTAGACTGCTGCAGCCAGCATGGGGGAGGTGACTGTCAGACAGCTGCAGCCAGCATGGGGAGGTGACTGTCAGACCGCTGCAGCCAGCATGGGGAGGTGACTGTCAGACCGCTGCAGCCAGCATGGGGAGGTGACTGTTAGACTGCTGCAGCCAGCATGGGGAGGTGACTGTCAGACCGCTGCAGCCAGCATGGTGGTGTCAGTTGTAGTTTCCCATTCCCCTCACTACCACCAGTTATATCACTACCACCTGTACCAACCTGCTGCCATCAGTACCACAATGCTGCCACCAGTACCACCTTGCTGCCACCAGTACCACCTTGCTGCCACCAATTCCGCCATACTACCACAAGTTATACCACTGTACGATTACATTACCGTCAGTACGACCAGACTGCCATTATTACCACCAGTACCACCACCCTATAACCAGTATCACCCCAGTACCAACAGTACCACCACAACATTACCACTTCACTACTACTAGTACCACCACTACCACCCCACTACTACTACCACAACCACACTGCTACTAGTATCACCAATACCATCCCACTACTACTAACACCACCACACTAGTACCACCAATACCATCCCACTACTAGCACCACCACATTACTAGTACCACCAATACCATCCCACTACCACCACCACTAGCATCCCACTACTACTAGTACCACCACTACCATCCCACTACTACTAGTACCACCACTACCATCCCACTACTACTAGTACCACCACTACCATCCCACAACTAATAGTACCACCCCTCTACCACCATATTACTACAAGTATCCCCACCCTATAACCAGTATCACCCCACTACCAACACTACCACAACACCACTACTAGTACCACCACCAATACCTACCTACCCACCTACCTGCCTGCCCGCCTGGGCCCACCTAAAATAATCACCATCACCAGTTAAGTGGAGGTATAAATCGGGCAGCCATTTGTCTGGCTGGCCCGGCCATCCGCTCTGCCAGCCGCATCTCACCAACCATTTCTTTCAACATTATCGATTAAACTTCTTTTCTTTTTATCAGGCCTTGTGCCCGTGTACCAGATCTACATATTAGACGAGTTATACACCAGATCTACATATTAGACGAGTTATACACCAGATCTACATATTAGACGAGTTGTACACTCCACTCTTTTGTCTGTGGTTCCATTAGATATTTTTTTTCAGTTTTGTGATTTTTATTATTATTATTGGTGTTACAGAATGCGACATCTATATGGGTCAGCTTATTGATCCCCCTCTTGTATCGAACCTGTTTCTGTTTTGTAACTGTTTGTCAGAGAATATTCTAGTCCAGTTATTCCGTAAATTGTGTGGCTTCTCAACATGCGGTTCTGGATTTCAACTGGATGAATACAGACCAAATAAAAGTTGAGATCTTTAATAACAAAGGTGTCTAGGTAGCAATAATTACAGTTAATGTAGTTGGTATAATTAAGGAGATAAGTTCCTACACAACTCTTGGAGTATAACTTGGTATACTTATATATCCATATATTCATATGGTGCTACGGGCACATTTAATAACTGTACTACTCTTAATAAGTACCATCTGGTACATTGCTATGATGAGATGTACTCAACAACATAAATAATATATGTATGTGTGTGTATGTGTGTGCTCAGTAATGCTCGGTATGTGCTCAGTAATGCTCGGTATGTGCTCAGTAATGCTCGGTATATGCTCAGTAATGCTCGGTATGTGCTCAGTATGGCTCGACTTAGACTTAAAAAGTAACAGACAACAAATCCTTAATCTAACTTCTGGACCATCAAGGCGTCAGTTATCTTACTTGAACAATATGACGACTCATTTGCCAAACAACAATAATACTGGAAGCAGCAGAGAACAACACAGCATCAGGCAAGGAATTAAGAAGACCAAAAATCGACACTAAAAGTGGACCTTCAACAGATCCTACACAAAAGGCATAAAACTCCCTTATTACTGGAACTAAGTTCGCAATTCCAATTTCCCAGACTACGACAGTGCGTAGATACCAGAACAATGTAGGTCGAGAGTTGAACTCGGGACCAGAGTTTTAGTGTCTCCACGACACAACCTCTGGAAACGTCAAATATGACTAAGTCTAAATAATGCTCTGTGAACAGAGTTAAGTGAAGTATGTCCCGGCTCACCAACAGCGACATACTCTACCAAAAAGAGTCTAAACAACACCAAATGGCAGAGCAGGGAGACTAGATGGTTTTCTACACTAATAACAGCCAGAGAGAAAGATAGCATGTTACGTCCAAGAGTAACAGCTAGAGAGAGAGAGAGAGCGAGGCAGGCCCTAGCAGTGACAACTGTTAAACGAGCGAGCAGGTAGTTTGCAAGTGCTGGCAGCAACTCAAAACTCTCCAACAGCGAGCACAATGAGAGGTGTAGTCGTTACATCCTGCCTACATACATAAGCTAATATAACAAGTAAAATAACAATATAAAGCACGATATTTTCATTTTAGCTATTAGTGAAAATATCAGCAATATACAATTATATGAAAATACAACATGTGCAGATGCATTCATTGCACCCTTCTCCCAGGTTGCAACAGTTGGTTGGTTGTCGAACTGCGTTTTAAGCCTATCTACTACACAAGGGTCACTGAAGTTCCAGAGTAATCTTTTCACGAGCAGACAAGAATACTTTAATCCCCAATATAGAGGCAAAAGTAAACTTTCAGAGTATATACACCCTCAGAGTATATACCCTCAGAGAAATATTCCCCTCGGGGTATATATCATGTATTATTATTATTATTATTATTATTATTATTATTATTATTATTATTATTCTTGTTGTTGTTACTTTAAGAACTAATAATAGGATTTCTTATATATTTTCGTTACAAATCATAAAATTTACTATACCTCAAGGATGTTGAGCGATATCTCAAGGATGTTGAGCTATATCTCAAGAATGTTGAGCTATACCTCAAGGATGTTGTGCTAATATTGTCTTGAAAGTCTTAGAAAGAGAAGTGTTACGATTGAAGCGTTCATGTGTGTATACATATATAATATATATATATATATATATATATATATATATATATATATATATATATATATATATATATATATATATATATATATATATAGGTTTGTAACGACGAAATAGTGGTATTTAATCAATAACAACACTGCGACTAGCCGAGGGCTCGAACGCATGTTGTTTTGGCCCACCTCATGGTGAGCGAAAATCACACAACGCTCTTACCCACAGGACCACCCAATCCTACAAAGATCACGCACCCAGCAGAGCTAGGTGTTGTATCGTGATCCGAGGACATACGATGATGTGGCTGCCTCAGAGCTAATTTCATTCTACTCCCCGTCTGGTGTACTAGCCTCCACAAGCTCTGAGGCACCCACACCATCGTATGTCCTCGGATCACGGTACAACACCTAGCTCTGCTGGGTGCGTGATCTATGTAGGATTGTGTGGTCCTGTGGGTTAGAGCGTAGCAGCCTACTCAAGACATCAATACAGGGGTCATAATTCCCATACTTCAAACTAGGGGAAATTGGGTCAGTTACAATACCCAGGATAAGTCCAGCCATACCTATACCTAATTACGTTAGTTGTAGCTAATAAGTAGGGGTGAGATTTGACTGGAATTACCAATAGATCTCGTGATACGTAGGTGATTCACCCAAAACTACATAAGTATCACTACGCATTTCAGATGATAATAAAATGTTGAGATAAATGTTCCTTTGGGGCAAATTATATGACTAACAAACTTGTTAATCCACAGCCACTGTGCAAAGTGGAACGGCACCCCGAAGGATGTCCAGGGAGAGGCTGCTGTACATCGTGCCGATTAGGTAAAACTTGCGATTTTGGCTTAAATAGCAACGCTCTTCTTGCCATGTAAGACAAGCGAAAATTTGTGTATGCAATAATTTCGCAAAAATCATTCTGAACCTAACGAAAAAAATATATTTTATTGTGTTTGTTTATTATTAAATTATTGTAAACGTATCTAAAATATATTTAGTTGGGTTAGGCTAAATTATATTGCGCTTGTTATAATAAGGTTAGGTAAGTTTTCAAAGTTTCTCTTGGTACAAAAATATAAATTTTTACATTAACATAAATAAAAAATATATATCTTTAAACGTATAAGAGAAAATTTTAGAAAGGACTTAATTTTAAATGAGTTCTTGCTAATTGACCAGTTTTACCTAATCGGCACGACATATATATATATATATATATATATATATATATATATATATATATATATACAAACAATCGCAGACAGGTTATCTTAACAATGCAAGACAAGCCACAATGCTGGCACAATGCTCAAGTACTTTCGCACTTTTCAGTACATCATCAGGAGCTATACAAAGTTGCAACGCAACAACTGAAGGGTTGAAGGGGAAATTTTTTCTTCAGAGTAGAGCAGAGCAGTGAGGCAACGGTCTGGGTTCCACCTGCCCAACACCATCACCATTCCCCAAATGAGGGGAATGGAAGAAGAAAAAAAACGTAATTGAATCTTCTCTCTTGAAACATTACAGGAATACCGTATATAACTCAAACCCAGATATCTTAAAATTAGTTTACATACTAGTGCCCTCTACGATCACTTCTAACAATGCAGTTGTTAACTATGCTGGGATGAATATCACTAACTACGACGGAGAATATGCCTGTATGTTCTTGCTTGATAAATACAAATGCTAATAATATTGTAAATATTTGTATGTACAAACTTGGTGGAGTATTAACAGAGAATGGTCAACAAACTGCGATGCGCTGGGCGTCAATATGATGAAACTGTCGTACGTCGAGAAAAGACAAGCAACGGCATCACCTTAGCAAGTGATGTACAAGAAAACATCTATACAGCTGCAAAAGAATCTGTAAATAAAAAATGCAGACTTGAATATTGCAACAGAAGTTTTATGAGTGGTGACTTCTTTGGTATTACGAACGTTCACTTTCAATGAATGTTGCATATTTTACAGTCAACCTGTAAAAATTATCAGAGGACAAGGAGAGGCTACGATGTCTTTCTGGTGAGACTCAGTGGTTTTCAATCAATTATTCAACGAATATGCAAAGAACACACCGACGAAGGGGCACAATGTTGAAAGCCAGATAGAGTTTACGCAAGATTTAATTGTCACAGATGCTATTTAACCTTCAAATATGCAACACAGATAGCCGAAAATGAAAACTGGTGCCTATGATCTACCAGTCGACATACCGTGCTTGGTCGACCCATTGACAATTGTAAAGAAGAAGAGTCCAAGAAAGAAGTGGACTATTTGATAGAAAATGATAATGAACAGGCAACCATTAGTAATTAAAATGTTAAATACATGAAGAAAACATGATAACATCATCAATGCTAATATATAAAAGGAAAGTCCAATGCAGCAACTTTCAGAAGGACAGCAAGAACTATTCTGAACGCTTTTTCTTATTTAGCAACTAATCTGGCAGATTCTGACAAGGTAAAAAATGATCACTGTGTACACAGCTGCAACTCTAATCAATAATGATATAAAATACATAGACACTGTCAAAGACATGTACCCCACTCCAGACAGTATTTCGCTTTTATGATAAAAGAACAAGATGCTCTTTTCACAACTTTTTTCAGGATTATTCAATGAAAAGAAGAAAGACGTAAAGATTGCATCAAGGTACTCGACCCAGAGCCCTTATCACTCCACTTCAGATTGGTCTGGTCGTTCAATCAGGAACTTTGGCTCAAAGTTCCTGATTGATTCACTATACAGCCACTGACTGATTCACTATACAACCATGAATCCTGTCAATCTTACTCAGAAGCAAAGAGGTTTGTCTCCAGTGCAGCAAGATCACAATGTACAACTATTCCAGGTGTTACTCCTAGTTCGTAAACACTCTGAATGGATTCAACACTAACAGGAATATGACTAATATCTGCAGTGAAACCTGAAACTAAATGGTAAACAGCAGTACCAACATGTCCAAGATGTTCTCTTCCAGAATAAGTAAATAAACTCTGGAAGACAGACATTTAGGGGTGACCAATTACTGGTTCACGAAGAACTGCCTGCTCTTCCCTGTGATGACCTGGCACTTAAACCAGACAGTCTCTATAAAACTGCATGGCCAGTGCATGGTCAGTTAGGAATGAGGCAGGCTGTGAGCGAAGGAACTCATCCTAGACAATCACCCATTACATATCTGCCAACGGTGAATGCTGTTTAAGTAAGTTGTGTCTACTCAACGCTACGATTTGTACGCAAAGGCCAAACGCCACCATTATGTAACGCCTGTCCGTATGACCAATAAAAAACAAGAACTGTTTCTTCTAGGATAGTCGTTTTCTATAACACAGTTACCTGCCTATAAATACCCCTTCCTCCGTCTCGGTGTGTTAGTGTGACTTTGTAAATGGTCCAAGTCGGACCGAAACGTCGTCGTAAGCTCCTCCCTTTTATATGTGCGGGTTGTGTGTGTATTACCTGTCGTTTACTGTTAATGTAAGTTCGCTATATATGGCACCAGGCTGGTTAGGTTCATAATTCATTTTCTTTATCTAGTCAACACAAAATGCAGAGAACAAAACATTTTCCCCACACACGCTTTTTGTTTTAATATTTTACAATATACAAAAGATAATTAAATTCTGGGGGCACCAGTGCATATTTTTTTTTTTTTTTTTTTTGGGGGGGGATTACGTTAAAATGAACACTAAAATTAATACAAAAAGGAAAAATTAGTTACAATGGTAAATAGAATGAAAATTTACACACTGTTTCTTGAGTAATCAATAAAGTAACACAGCAAATACATCTTCCTTCACAATTAGTTCTCGGTTGGCTCCCGTTTTTACTGTTGGATTGACGAAATAAATGGCCACCTTAGGCTAGTCTCTCTCTCTCTATCTCTTATCTCTGCTAATTATCCCTGAGGACAATAAAGACGATAACTAATAACGAAAACTTGGATTTCCGCCATTCATTTCTCTCAAGGTAATATCAAGGTAAATCAAAATGTATTAGATAAGCTAAAAAAAATCTATATGATGCTCACAAAGCAGAATAATTTACTAAAGTGCTCAGTATTGAGTGAGAAAATATTACATTTGATGATCTAATATTCTGTTGACCTTACGGAGTTGGATTGATGGTGAAGTTGATGACACTAGCCCCGGTGTTTTGACTTCATGGTCAAGTTGATGACACTAGCCCCGGTGTTGTGACTTCATGGTCAAGTTGATGACACTAGCCCCGGTGTTTTGACTTCATGGTCAAGTTGATGACACTAGCCCCGGTGTTGTGACTTCATGGTCAAGTTGATGACACTAGCCCCGGTGTTTTGACTTCATGGTCAAGTTAATGACACTAGCCCCGTAGTTGTGACTTCATGGTCAAGTTGATGACACTAGCCCTGGTGTTGTGACTTCATGGTCAAGTTGATGACACTAGCACCGGTGTTTTGACTTCATGGTCAAGTTAATGACACTAGCCCCGTAGTTGTGACTTCATGGTCAAGTTAATGACACTAGCCCCGTAGTTGTGACTTCATGGTCAAGTTGATGACACTATCCCCAGTGTTACTACACTGACATTAATTGTTGATGATCTACCGTTATGTGATGACGAACTGATGTAACATATTGATGCTCTGACTCACGTGTTGATGCAGTATTCACAACAACAGCTCTTGTTAGAAACAACACTCCCATTCCTCACCTACAAAAAAAAGGTAAAAAATATTAGAATACAATATAACGGGTTGTGGAACTTTGCTAAAAAAGAATATAGAAAAAATGAATATATAACTTCTGATTAAAAAAAAGTTAGATAAAACACAGAAAGAAGTTCCCAAGTTGCTACATCAGTTGCAGAGGTCACTAGCTGTTCCAGCGTGAGGTCACTAGCTTTTCCAGCGTGAGGTCACTAGCTGTTCCAGCGTGAGGACACTAGCTGTTCCAGCGTGAGGTCACTAGCTGTTCCAGCGTGAGGCCACTAGCTGTTCCAGCGTGAGGCCACTAGCTGTTCCAGCGTGAGGCCACTAGCTGTTCCAGCGTGAGGTCACTAGCTGTTCCAGCGTGAGGCCACTAGCTGTTCCAGCGTGAGGCCACTAGCTGTTCCAGCGTGAGGCCACTAGCTGTTCCAGCGTGAGGCCACTAGCTGTTCCAGCGTGAGGTCACTAGCTGTTCCAGCGTGAGGCCACTAGCTGTTCCAGCGTGAGGTCACTAGCTGTTCCAGCGTGAGGCCACTAGCTGTTCCAGCGTGAGGCCACTAGCTGTTCCAGCGTGAGGTCACTAGCTGGATTATTATAATATTGATTTTTTTAAGAAAGATTCCCATCAAAATCCAAAGAGTTGTTTCTTACACAACAGGAGATAACAAGAGTTGTACACATTTTTTTTTCCTCAAAGACAGAGGGCGGTTTACCCATAACAAAATAAAATGTTGTTTTTTCATTTATTTCATTACTTGAAATAGCTCCCTTTGCTTTGACTAAATTTCTTTTTATACCTTAATTTCTAAAACAAAGGTTCGTATCGAAATTCAACCCATCCTTTTTACACCACTTATTTTCTTGTGCATTATTGCGGCGATGCGCAAGCCGACCAAGGGCTGGCATGCAAGACACAATGAAGTCAACGACATCATAAAGAGAACCCTTGCTACAGCTGGATGCCCAGCCGAGAGAGAGCCCCGATCACCAGCAGCCAATGATACCCACAACCCAGCAAACCGCCCCAACGGGATCAACATCTATCCTTGGCAGAATGGCAAGCTCTTAGCATGGGACTATACCTGTGTGTCGACGCTGGCTGACACCTACATCCATCACAGTGTTGGGCGACAGGGAGGAGTTGCTGACCACAGGGAGGAGTACAAGATCGCCAAATACAAAAACATGAACCAACAGTATCAATTTGTCCCAGTGGGATCAGAGACCTTGGGAGCGTGGGGAAAAAATGTCACACGTTTCCTTAAAGAACTGGGTTCCAGACTCATCGATACCACCAGGGACCCAAGGGCAGCAACTTTCATGTTCCAGCGCCTCAGCGTGACCATCCAAATGGGAAATGCATGCTGCATACTGGGCTCACGTCTGGCTTCGGAGGAGCTGGAGGAGATTCATAATCTTTGATATATTTTACCAATGTATTCATGTTCATGTTTGTGTTTTCTGTCAATGTATTCTGTCTATAATAAAGTACATTATATATATATATATATATATATATATATATATATATATATATATATATATATATATATATATATATATATAATATATATATGCAAAAGATCACAGTAAACAGGTGATATCAAAATATGCAAAACAACCACTATGAAAATAGAGAATTCCAAGTTTGTGATATCACATTATCAAGGAACTATATAGTTCCTTGATAATGTGATATCACAACTTAATTCTTCTATTTTCATAGTGGTTGTTTGTCACATAATATATATATATATATATATATATATATATATATATATATATATATATATATATATATATATATATATATATATACTACCGTTACTATTACAACTACTGCTACTACTACTACTATTACTATTATTATTATTATTATTATTATTATTATTATTATTATTATTATTACAACTATTACTACAACTACTACTACTACTACCACTACTACTGCTACTACTACTACTACTTCTACTACTCTTCTTCTTCCTCCTCCTCCTCCTCCTCCTCCTCCTCCTCCTCCTCCTCCTCCTCCTCCTCCTCCTCCTCCTCCTCCCAAGGTGGGTGTGGTCTCATCTGGAATAACTCCATGACTCGTGCAAGGAAGTTGATAAAAATTAATAACATAATGATGTTAGTGGGTGGGGCGGGGAATAGGAAGAGGATGATAAAACGAGGAGAAGAGGAAGAAGAGAAGGATGAGGGGGGATTAGAAGGAGGAAGAGAATGGAGAGAGGGAGAGAAGAGTTATGTTGTGTGAACACAAGTCAGCAATATTTCCCTCTCATATTGTATTACACAGGATAGTTTATAAACATGATATAATGAGATATGTCAGCCTTGCATGGGAGTTTATAGTTGGAAGATGAGGAAATCGCTAAGCATTTCTCACGAAATCGTAATGACACGATTACAAACAAACATACCACGGGTGGGGTTAGAACCCGCGACCAGTCTCAAAACTCCGTCGCTAACGCGACGGTCTGGAGTTTTGAAACTCTGATCGCGGGTTCTAGCCCCACCCGTGGTATGGTTCGCTAAGCATATGTTGGGTTGAGCAGATAGGGCAGCTTCATGGGTTATATTTCAGCAGAGATGGTGTTCTTATTACTTGGGAATTACCTTCACTCTGAGTGCTGCTACAGCTTTCTATATGACAGTTATTTCTCATTACATTGGATGGGTTCTGTACATTAAGGGATGAAATTTACCAGGCTGAGCTGGGAGGTTTCAGGTCATTGATGGTATCGTCAAGCATTCTCCTCTTCGTTGAGTAGTTAAAGCAGCTTTAAAGGTTTGGCTACAGAAGAACTGGAGTACTGTAACTTGATAGTTATCCTCTTTCAGGATGGCGTATCCAACACACCTCCAGGTGCTGGAGGTCTAAACACGTGAAGGCTTTACCATTCCATTCTTATTCGAGTAGACACGAGTGGGCTTTCGTATTCGAGTAGACACGAGTGGGCTTTGATCTGAGTCGTGTCACCGAGCCTGGGCTCCTACTGCGAAGGAAGGAGGCGTGTTTCCTAGCGTAAGAGGAGAAATGGGAGTGGTTGGCATCGTGTAGGCAAGTGTGGGTGAGGCTTCGTCTCTAGATTTCTGAGAAGCACATTTCCTCGTATCTTACTGAGCAGTCTGGTCCAAGAAAAATCAGATTACCCCAGTTATGTAGACCTGCCGGATGTGATCCTCACAGCGCATGCATCGGACTGTAGACCTGCCAGATGTGATCCTCACAGCGCATGCATCGGACTGTAGACCTGCCAGATGTGATCCTCACAGCGCTTGCATCGGACTGTAGACCTGCCGGATGTGATCCTCACAGCGCTTGCATCGGACTGTAGACCTGCCAGATGTGATCCTCACAGCGCTTGCATCGGACTGTAGACCTGCCGGATGTGATCCTCACAGCGCATGCATCGGACTGTAGACCTGCCGGATGTGATCCTCACAGCGCATGCATCGGACTGTAGACCTGCCAGATGTGATCCTCACAGCGCTTGCATCGGACTGTAGACCTGCCGGATGTGATCCTCACAGCGCTTGCATCGGACTGTAGACCTGCCAGATGTGATCCTCACAGCGCATGCATCGGACTGTAGACCTGCCAGATGTGATCCTCACAGCGCATGCATCGGACTGTAGACCTGCCGGATGTGATCCTCACAGCGCATGCATCGGACCGTAGACCTGCCAGATGTGATCCTCACAGCGCATGCATCGGACTGTAGACCTGCCAGATGTGATCCTCACAGCGCTTGCATCGGACTGTAGACCTGCCGGATGTGATCCTCACAGCGCTTGCATCGGACTGTAGACCTGCCAGATGTGATCCTCACAGCGCTTGCATCGGACTGTAGACCTGCCGGATGTGATCCTCACAGCGCATGCATCGGACTGTAGACCTTCCGGATGTGATCCTCACAGCGCATGCATCGGACTGTAGACCTGCCAGATGTGATCCTCACAGCGCTTGCATCGGACCGTAGACCTGCCAGATGTGATCCTCACAGCGCTTGCATCGGACTGTAGACCTGCCGGATGTGATCCTCACAGCGCATGCATCGGACTGTAAACCTGCCGGATGTGATCCTCACAGCGCATGCATCGGACTGTAGACCTGCCGGATGTGATCCTCACAGCGCATGCATCGGACTGTAGACCTGCCGGATGTGATCCTCACAGCGCATGCATCGGACTGTAGACCTGCCGGATGTGATCCTCACAGCGCATGCATCGGACTGTAGACCTGCCAGATGTGATCCTCACAGCGCATGCATCGGACTGTAGACCTGCCGGATGTGATCCTCACAGCGCTTGCATCGGACTGTAGACCTGCCGGATGTGATCCTCACAGCGCTTGCATCGGACTGTAGACCTGCCGGATGTGATCCTCACAGCGCATGCATCGGACTGTAGACCTGCCGGATGAGATCCTCACAGCGCATGCATCGGACTGTAGACCTGCCGGATGTGATCCTCACAGCGCATGCATCGGACTGTAGACCTGCCGGATGTGATCCTCACAGCGCATGCATCGGACTGTAGACCTGCCAGATGTGATCCTCACAGCGCATGCATCGGACTGTAGACCTGCCGGATGTGATCCTCACAGCGCTTGCATCGGACTGTAGACCTGCCGGATGTGATCCTCACAGCGCTTGCATCGGACTGTAGACCTGCCGGATGTGATCCTCACAGCGCATGCATCGGACTGTAGACCTGCCGGATGTGATCCTCACAGCGCATGCATCGGACTGTAGACCTGCCGAATGTGATCCTCACAGCGCATGCATCGGACTGTAGACCTGCCGGATGTGATCCTCACAGCGCATGCATCGGACTGTAGACCTGCCGGATGTGATCCTCACAGCGCTTGCATCGGACTGTAGACCTGCCAGATGTGATCCTCACAGCGCATGCATCGGACCGTAGACCTGCCGGATGTGATCCTCACAGCGCTTGCATCGGACCGTAGACCTGCCAGATGTGATCCTCACAGCGCTTGCATCGGACCGTAGACCTGCCAGATGTGATCCTCACAGCGCATGCATCGGACTGTAGACCTGCCGGATGTGATCCTCACAGCGCATGCATCGGACTGTAGACCTGCCGGATATGATCCTCACAGCGCATGCATCGGACTGTAGACCTGCCGGATGTGATCCTCACAGCGCATGCATCGGACTGTAGACCTGCCGGATATGATCCTCACAGCGCATGCATCGGACTGTAGACCTGCCGGATGTGATCCTCACAGCGCATGCATCGGACTGTAGACCTGCCGGATATGATCCTCACAGCGCTTGCATCGGACTGTAGACCTGCCGGATGTGATCCTCACAGCGCATGCATCGGACCGTAGGGAAAATAATTTTTTTTGGTCTTATACATAATTTACATAATCTATATAGACGGTGTCCTCACTTTCTAACAGATGGAAAGAATATGAGGAACGATCTCCACCACTAACAAGGACAACTGCAAATAACAAAGTGACGGTGCCAACAACAAAGTGACAGTGCCAACAACAAAGTGAAGGTGCCAACAACAAAGTGACAGTGCCAACAACAAAGTGACAGTGCCAATAACAAAGTGACAGTGCTAACAACAAAGTGACAGTGCCAACAACAAAGTGACGGTGCCAACAACAAAGTGACGGTGCCAACAACAAAGTGACAGTGCCAATAACAAAGTGACAGTGCCAACAACAAAGTGACAGTGCCAACAACAAAGTGACAGTGCCAACAACAAAGTGACAGTGCCAACAACAAAGTGACAGTGCCAACAACAAAGTGACAGTGCCAACAACAAAGTGACAGTGCCAACAACAAAGTGACGGTGCCAACAACAAAGTAACGGTGCCAACAACAAAGTGATGGTGTCAACAACAAAGTGATAGTGCCAACAACAAAGTGACAGTGCCAACAAAAAGCCCAGATGACAGAAACATTCATACAACTCGAGTAATATAACTCAGCATAAAATTATGAGAAAGAGAGAGAGAGAGAGAGAGAGAGAGAGAGAGAGAGAGAGAGAGAGAGAGAGAGAGAGAGAGAGAGAGAGAGAGAGAGAGAGAGAGAGAGAGAGAGAGAGAGAGAGAGAGAGAGAGAGAGAGCAATAAAGACCAAGTGAAACACTCAAAAAATAAAAATGTGCTGAAGTAATTTAAATTCCATTTCATTTACCCTTTCTAAAAACGTTGTTCCATGAAACAGCTTAACAAACTGTCTTTAGTTTGTGTGAACCAGTGAGAGTAGTGACGCCACACTCACTCACACCCACACGCAAACACACCCACACTTACTCACACCCACACGCAAACACACGTACACGTACACTATACACAACAGGCCAAGTGTCTATCGAAAAATGCCGCTGATAACCGATAACTAACTCACACATACACACCAACATCACACGCTCATACACACGCACACACACGCGCACACACACACACACATTCTAGGGGGCCAGAGACTACAAACCTCAATCAAGGAAAAAGATCTTGGGGTGAGTATAACACCGAGCACATCTCCTGAGGCGCACATCAACCAAATAACTGCTGCACCATACGGGCGCCTAGCAAACCTAAGAACAGCATTCCGACATCTTAATAAGGAATCGTTCAGGACCCTGTACACTGTGTACGTTAGGCCCATACTGGAGTATGCAGCACCAGTTTGGAACCCACACCTAGCCAAGCACGTAAAGAAACTAGAGAAAGTGCAAAGGTTTGCAACAAGACTAGTTCCGGAGCTAAGGGGTATGTCCTACGAGGAGAGGTTAAGGGAAATCGATCTGACGACACTGGAGGACAGGAGAGATAGGGGGGACATGATAACGACATATAAAATACTGAGAGGAATTGACAAGGGGATTATCAATAGACCCCTGGCTGTCTTCAAGCAGGCACTGGACAGGCACCTAAAGTCAGTGTCTGACCAGCCGGGCTGTGGTTCGTACGTCGGGTTGCGTGCGGCCAACAGTAACAGCCTGGTTAATCAGGCCCTGATCCACCATGAGGCCTGGTCACAGACCGGGCCGCGGGGGCGTTGACCCCCCGCGGCCCAGAGATGGGACACAGCAACAAGGGGACACAGTTGGAAGTTGAAGACTCAGATGAATCACAGGGATGTTAAGAAGTATTTCTTCAGTCACAGAGTTGTCAGGAAGTGGAATAGATTAGGAAGCGATGTAGTGGAGGCAGGATCCTTTCATAGCTTTAAGAAGAGGTATGATAAAGCTCATGGCGCAGGGAGAGTGACCCAGTAGAGGCCAGTGAAGAGGCGGGGCAAGGAGCTATGAATCGACCCCTGCAACCACAACTAGGTGAGTATTCACACACACACACACACGAAATCTACATCTGAATAAGTATGACCATAAACTGGAAAAAATGCTGATGTTTTCATCTTAGACTGAAGGAAATGAAATTGATGACATTAAACGGCAGAAGTGACCAGTGGAACACGATAACGAGGTATAAATACTCAGAGGAATTGATAAGGTGGACAAGGAAAAGCTTTTCGAGAGGTGAGAAATAGGTACACGAGGGCACATTTGGAAGGTCAAAACACACATGAGTTACAAGAATATTGGAAAGTATTTCTTATACCTGAGAGTGGTAAGAAGATGAACTAGAGAATAAACTGGCAGAGCTAGGATGAATATATTGTACAATTTTAGAAGTAGATAAGAAAAGGGTCTTGAAGTGAAGCCAAGAGTGAACCCATTAGAGGCCAGTTTAAAGAGGCTGGACCGAGAGCTGAAACTCGACGTTTGCGACCACAAATAGGTGAGAACACACGCACACATATACACATGCTTCACGCACGGAGGGCCCGGGCTCGATTCCCGGCAGGGCGGAAACATTTGGAAGTGTTTCCTTACACACACACACACACACACACACATATATACAACAGGCCTAGTGTATAATCAACATGTGCCTAGGACAAAATGGTAACTAACACACATATACGTACGAATGGCGATATATACTGTATATAAAGTAGTTCATGACTATATATACAACATATATCGGGTTCATAGTACAGTATTAAACACCATCATGGAATGTATTTAGACTAGGAAAGTGCAGAGACTCACAACATGATAGTCCAAGAACCAAGGAGAAACAAAGTAGGAGGAGAGATATTAAAACAACGAACTAAACCTAATGACATTAGAGGATACAAATTCAGGCGAGACATGATTATGATGTACAAGATAATTACAGGGCTTGGTGAGGTGGTCAGGAAATGTCTGTCTCAGAAAACCTGCTTCAGAGTATTAAATTTAAAGTCCTACATATCACTCTTTGTGAAGACGAAAAACTATTGAGGAGACATAATAACAGAGAAGATAATTAGGCTACAAAGTTACAGAGGAGGACTACAAGGCTACAAGGTTACAGGGGAGGGCTACAAAGTTAAAGGGGAGGATTACAAGGCTACAAGATTACAGGAATGGACTACAAGGTTACAGGAGAGGACTACAAGGTTACAGGGGAGGACTACAAGGTTACAGGGGTGGACTACAAGGTTAAAGGGGAGGACTACAAGGCTACAAGATTGCAGGGGAAGACTATAAAACTACCTGGACGGACTACAGAGAAAGTCAGACAGGCTGCTATTGGACTTCAACCAGAGCAAATCCAAGGATATGAAAATCGGGAATGAGAATGAAGACCGGATATAGAATATAGGCTAAAGGAAATGAGGTACGAACTTCAGACCAAAAAACAAAAAATGAAACCCAGGGGTATACATTACACCGAGCACTTCACCAGAGACGCATAACATCAGTCAAGTAAGAGTGACGGCGAGCATAAAAACGACATGCACGCACCTCAACAAACAATCCTCCAGGCCCTTGTGAATGACGCATGTCAGACTTTTCAGACTATGTAACACTAGGCTAGAGCCCTCACCTCATCTCACAGAACCTGAAGAAAGTCCAGACATTTGTTACGAGACAAGTCACTGAGCTAGGCAACGACTACAAGAACTAAACTACATGCTGAGAGGACTCGATAGGGCATTAGGGACCAATAATTTGAAAGGAATTAACCAGGGGGAAAAAATGGGCATGAACAGAAGATAAACAGCAAATGAACCAAAGGAAAGTCAGAGAGTTCTTCTTCAGTCTGACGATGACTAAAATGGGAATCGATCTGACTGAGGATGTAGCGGTAGCAGATTCCCTACATAGTTTTAATTCATAAGTAACCCTGTTAATCGTTCCTGCTACGGTACTGTGACTTTTATTATTCACAGTTTTAATATTGTGCATGATAGGGCCCAGAAGGGCAGGAATGGTGTACCATTCATAAGTAACTGAGGCTCGGGACCAGCACCCACACACGACCCTCACGGTCGTAAGGTGACTGAGGCGCGGGTCCAGCATCCACACACGACCCCCACGGTCGTAAGGTGACTGAAGCGCGGGACCAGCACCGACACACGACCCCCACGGTCGTAAGGTGACTGAGGCGCTGGACCAGCACCCACACACGACCCCCACGGTCGTAAGGTGACTGAGGCGCGGGACCAGCACCGACATACGACCCCCACGGTCGTAAGGTGACTGAGGCGCGGGACCAGCACCCACACACGACCCCCACGGTCGTAAGGTGACTGAGGCGCGGGACCAGCACCGACACACGACCCTCACGGTCGTAAGGTGACTGAGGCGCGGGACCAATCACCGACATACGACCCTCACGGTCGTAAGGTGACTGAGGCGCGGGACCAATCACCGACACACGACCCCCACGGTCGTAAGGTGACTGAGGCGCGGGGACCAGCACCCACACACGACCCCCACGGTCGTAAGGTGACTGAGGCGCGGGACCAGCACCGACACACGACCCCCACGGTCGTAAGGTGACTGAGGCGCGGGACCAGCACCAACACACGACCCCCACGGTCGTAAGGTGACTGAGGCGCGGGACCAGCACCGACACACGACCCCCACGGTCGTAAGGTTACTGAGGCGCGGGACCAGCACCGACACACGACCCTCACGGTCGTAAGGTGAGCACAATTTCTGCTCTCCCAATATGGAGAACTAATTTATCTACCTGTCACATTCCTAAACACCCCGATTCAGAAATTCCTTTTTTTTTCGTGATCTGCGATAAATTATCCTTATTTTTTTTTTCATGAAAGCGCGATTATTATTCTCTAAAATGGAGTTTGTAGACTTTTTTATTTAAAGGAGAGTTTAAAAGATTTACTTGGTGTAGGTATAAACCCAGTTGTGTTGCCCGCGGTCAATTCGTAGCTCCTGGCCCCTCCTCCTGGACACGATCATGACTGCTCTTGAAACTTGTAGCTCAGTGGCATTGTCTTCGGCTCACAAACGAAGGACCCGGGTTCAATGTTGGGAGAGCAGAGACATGTGGACAAATGCCTTTACACCTGATGCCACTGATCACTCATCAGTATACGTACCTGGGGAGTTAGCCGACTGTTGTGGGTGGCATCCTGGGTCAATGGTGGTATACAGTAGTGTACTTTAAATAACACCTGGTTTCAAAGTGAGCTACGGAAAGTTAAAACCTGTTAACCAGGAAACTTAACGGAGTAATAAAAATAAGTATTGTGAGATGTTTGGTACCATCTTCTCTTACTTCTACTTACTGACTACACTCACCATGAAGAAATACTTCCGAATATGTCGAAAAAAAACATGTATAGTTCAGGACATTTATTAGAAGAAACGTTTCGCCACGAGAGGCGTTTTTCCACATGTTGTCAATATCACCATATCAGTTTTCACTTGGTAATATCTCTACAGTTCATCCGTCATCTTTGATCCGTCTCCTCGCATCTCAAGCAACACCTCACTTGCCAATCTCCCTCAGCCCCTCAAGTATTCTGTAAATCATGATCATATATTTTCGGGTAGTTTTCTCTACTGGGATTATTAGTTTAATTTTCTAAGGCCTCTCTCTCTCTCTCTCTCTCTCTCTCTCTCTCTCTCTCTCTGTATGTCTCTCTCTCTCTCTAGTTTACCCTCCCCCCCCCCCTTTTCCTCAGCTCAGGTACAAGTTTTTTCGATAATTTTTAGATTTTTTCAATGTTCCTTATATGCTCTGAGACGCCAGCTTCATGGTGGTACTCCACTCACCTTTATTGTGTATTATTGTGTATATTTTCCGAAATATACACAAAGCAGTTATAAAGTTAGCCAGTTTTGCATATGTTACTGTATCTACATGGTTGATATGTAGTTCTGAAGATATGATAATTAGCTGTCAGCAGTATTTTACCTCCAAGGCGAGCTTCATGAGAATGGTATTCTTATTCTCTCTCCTGTTCTCACTGCTTTTCGTTTATCAAAATTTATTTCTGGAAGCCACTTGTCTTATCACATTTTCTACCTGTTTAACTCACTTCCTTTCTTCTCCAGTTATTTATTTGTTTCTACATCAGACAGAAACAGTGATACATTGGAATTAATTACTTTCGACAAGTCTTTTATTTATATCAGGAATAACAAAGGTTAAGTACTCGACTCCTTTGCCCACTCCGGTACATACTTTAATATAATTATCTTCTGCTTTTGTTTTAATCTCCATACATTCCTGTAACCCCTTTCTGTTTGTATATTAATACCCAGACAGGTACTACGCCATCTAGGAAGATGGAGTCTCACCCAGACAAGTACTACGCCATCTAGAAAGATGGAGTCTCACCCAGACAAGTACTACTCCATCTAGGAAGATGGAGTCTCACCCAGACAAGTACTACGCCATCTAGAAAGATGGAGTCTCACCCAGACAGGTACTACGCCATCTAGGAAGATGGAGTCTCACCCAGACAGGTACTACGCCATCTAGGAAGATGGAGTTTCACCCTGACAGGTACTACGCCATCCCTGTCTTTTCTCCTTTACTTCAAAGAACTCTTTTAAATTCCTAAAACAGAATTTTCCATCGATAAATCCCTGCTGGTTGTCTCCTGTGCCTCTGTTTCTTCAATGCATTTTACCAGTTTCCTTCATATAATATTTTAAAGTAACTCAGCCAACATCTTTCTAAGTGGTATTGGTCTACATATCACATCTACGTTCTTCTGGTTTTTTAGCATTAATGGGGCAATGTTTTGCAGTTTTTCAGCAGTGTGGAATTTGAACCTTTTATAATAACATCTGTTATAGATACTCTGTGTGAGGTTATATATATCGTCTGTTTCTCTCAAGACCTAAGGTAATACCACTTCCGGTTTCATTGTTTTCAACATATCTAAATCAATTTGCAGTAATTTCACTTCTTTTGTTGTGTAAATTTTGTGTTGTGTGTACAGCTAGCGGCTCTCTTCCCTCCTTCCTGTTATCGCTGCTGATCCCTCGGTGATGGACTCGTTTAATCTTCTGTTCACTCCTCCACATGCGTACATGTCATCCATTGTCAGTTCTTCATCCTCATTTTTTAGTCCCATTATTTGTCATCTTTCATTCCTTTGGTTGCAATTCTGCTTTGGCCTTCACTGACACATCGTTTTTGTAATGTCTTTTTGTTTTCTTTTTTATCCTTGCTTGCTCTTAGTTCTTCTACTCAATATGCAACGCAATACCGTCCTCATCATTCTCTATATCGTCTGTGTCATAACATTGAACATTTGTCCTTCAACACACCCGTGTGTAAACCATTTTCTCTCTCTTTAGATACGAATCCGATTGTCATTTCTTTGTATATCGTGATCAGTGTTTAGGAGATGCCATATCTTCCATCCATCTCTTTCACTCAACTCCATTTAGGAAAATTAACTTTTCTATAAGTTATTTTTCCTGCTTCATTCTACCCTCTTTTTGGTCTTCCTTCTTACATCCACCAAGTAGTCGACGCCTAGAACCATATGGTCACTAACACTAAGTGATTCCTCACATATGATTTAATCTATGTTTGCTTTGCTTAGAGGGCATCAGTCTGATTGCTCCGTAATATTATTAGGCTGAATATTTACTTTAATATAGTATCGATGTAATTAGCACCTTTAATTGTATTCCATTCATATGCTTGTGTACGAAACTCTAAATTACGATGTCTAGTCAGGATATGCATTATAATGATAATTTCAGCTCTCAGCCTCAATTTCACTGCTCAATTTCACAGAGGCCTTAAAGAGTTGCATCTACCAATAGTACCAGTTCTAAGTTCTAAATTTTAAAACGTGTTTTCAGCTGTTCTTTCTGTGTGTACCTGTTATCAAATCTTTTGTCCTCTGTCTCATCTTTTTAATCAGGAGTATTGTTATCCAGGTGTGTCAACACAGTCAAAAATACAGAGGTAATCTGAATAATAATTACTTGTAACATTATTTTTGTAACTTCATTCTTGAATACATCAATTCCAGGCTGAGGGACTGATTACCTCAAACTCCTCCTCCTTCCCATCATTCTTCTTTGCATTGGACTGATGAAGTCACTGATTGGCGAAACGTTTTCTCAGTAAAGATTCCCAAATGTTGCGCAAGTGTCTCATTCTTCAACCTGGTTCTCGAAACCATTTACCACTTTATTTGTCTTTCTCTGTTTTGCCATTGCGATTTCAGTCTGGAGGTGGAGGAATATTAACTTTAATATTGTAATTTTTGTAATTAACACCTCTAATTGTGTTTTGTTAGTGTGCTATTGTACGATGCTTTTACAACACTGTAAAATTGTGAAGTATATGAATACATTATGAGGATTTACTGCAGCGTCTGATCACTCTCAGACTGACAGCTGCAACTCTTATTAAAAAATATCGTGACTTGACGGTGTAATTATCGTAAAAAGTATTTGTGTCTAAACAATATTGCGAACGAATATATTTTATTATTGTAATTATTTGTCATTGTAAGATGAAAATATTTTGTTTGGAAGAGGTGATTTGTGAGGGACTCTTTCCATTCTCTCTCACTCTCTCTCTCTCTCTCTCTTAGCTGGTGGTATTTACAGTTTGAGTTGCGGCTGGAGTGATTTATATATGTTAATGATCCATATTTCAATTCTGGGGTCAGAAGCAAGAATTTGTTTCTCTAATGATATGTTGATGTTGGTGTGGAGGCGCAGCCTTGGAGAGAGACTTTTTGGAAGCTGCTGATCTTATCTTTACCGCAATGAGGCCTTAGAGTGTATAGGAATGCCTGGGTTTGTGATGGGCTTAGAGTTGCGTGTATATACATGGTTTCAGCCATGACCAGTTAACATGGCCATTAATTAAACCTGTGTCATCTTGTTATCATAAATGTTATTGTAGTCTTTTTGATAACCTAAATTTCGTTTTTTTTTTAACCATCTGTTTCAGCTATCATACAACCGTGTTTTGCCTTGTGGCCTTAATGCTGTCATTAGGGGTAATATGTGACTTATTATCTTGAATTATTTTGCTTAGGCTGCTGAGGCTATTTTGCTTTTTTTTTTGCTAAATTAATTTATGATAACCAGTAATGTGACAAGCCCAAATTTAATTCTCCTTATACTTCCGTCTAGTCTTTCTATAACTGGTATTGTAAATGCCTGCTGGTATTACCTTATACCCACCTGTTCCCAAGTAACTGCTGAATAGATTTTGAATACTCCGCCATATAGGTTAATAATTCTCTGAAGAGCCAATTTTTTTAATGGCTATTATCGCTCTTCCTCCCCCCCCCCTCTCCCAGGATAGCGGGTTTTTCTCTCACTCCTAAATATGGCATGGGATATTATATTTGGGTCATTCTCACACCTTTAATCTGTAATATATTATTTGTTGCTGCTTATTTTTGTGTGGTAGGTTTTAATGGGAGTTTGTTAAGGGGTGGTTCTGGGACCTTGTCTTATAGGGAAGGCTGGTGTCTAACTGAGGGGTGTTTAGGGGATTTGGGGAGGAAGGTTTTAGGTTCTGAGGGTCGAGCTTAACATGAAGGTAGAGTCGTTTCTTTGAGAAAGACACGTAAGTTAGATGATTTTGTGGAGAAGTTGGGAAAAATAGGGAATACTGGTTACTGAGAATGAGAGGGTAAGAGAATGATGTCTTGAGTGCTGGTGAGTGAAGGAGGAGTCGAGGGGAAAATGACTGCTGAGGGAGCAGAGTGAAGAGCGATGATAGGGACGGGGATTTTGCTTAGGCATTAATACGGAAAAGGTTGGGAAGATAAGAGGAAAATTGGTAAACAGGTGGTTGATGGTGCAAGTCGGAAGAGGGATGACAGGAAAGGGTAGTTTGGCATCTGTGGGAAATACATCTGCTTACTTTCCCCTCTGCTTGTGTGTACTCACGTACCTCCTAAGTGTATGCGCTAATTCAGTGCCTCTCAACCTTTTACGAAATATGTTACTCTTGGTAAGTTGTCTCACGAAACGAGGCACTTCATTATGAGGCACTTCATGGTGGGGCTTGCCATACATGCTACACGCCGGCACCAGGCAGCCAGAGAGGAGCAGTCCTGGCACCAGGTAGCCAGAGAGGAGCAGTGCTGGTACCAGGTAGCCAGAGAGGAGCAGTGCTGGCACCAGGCAGCCAGAGAAGAGCAGTGCTGGTACCAGGCAGCCAGAGAGAAGCAGTCCTGGCACCAGGCAGCCAGAGAAGAGCAGTGCTGGCACCAGGCAGCCAGAGAGGAGCAGTGCTGGCACCAGGCAGCCAGAGAGGAGCAGTGCTGGCACCAGGCAGCCAGAGAAGAGCAGTGCTGGTACCAGGCAGCCAGAGAGGAGCAGTGCTGGCACCAGGCAGCCAGAGAGGAGCAGTGCTGGCACCAGGCAGCCAGAGAGAAGCAGTGCTGGCACCAGACAACCAGAGATGAGCAGTGCTGGCACCAGACAGCCACAGAGGAACAGTGCTGGTACCAGGCAGCCAGAGAGGGGCAGTGCTGGCACCAGGCAGCCAGAGAGGAGCAGTGCTAGCACCAGGCATCCAGAGAGGGAGAGCGCTGGCACCAGGCAGCCACAGAGCAGCAGTGCTGCCGCCAGGCATCCAGAGAGGAGCAGTGCTGGCGCCAGGCAGCCACATAGCAGCAGTGCTGGCGCCAGGCAGCCACAGAGAAGCAGTGTGAAAATTAACAATAAAATCTCACTTGGTTTTAAAACATTTAATTCGTTATTAATTATCTGAACTGTTTTAACACTAATTGTAAAAGCAAAATATATATATCAGATTAAAATAACTCATGATTAATAAATAAAATAATATAAAAACCATTCAAACGATGCAAGTGTGTTCATCGCTCAGTTAATGGCATTTTTGTTGATATGTTTCTTGTATCAGCTTATCGCAAGAGAGGGTGATCTCTTCTTGGATAGTGCCTAGCATTAGTGCATGGCATTAGTCCTTGGCATTAGTGCCTGGCATTAGTGCCTGGCATTAGTACCTGGCTTTAGTACCTGGCATTAGTGCCACGCATTAGTACCTGGCATTAGTGCCACGCATTAGTACGTGTCATTAGTTCTTCGCATTAGTGCCTGGCATTAGTACCTGGCATTAGTTCCTGGCATTAGTGTCTTGCATTAGTACCTGGCATTAGTGCCTGGCATTAGTGCCTGGCATTAGTGCCTGGCATTAGTGCTTGGCATTAGTGCCTGGCATTAGTGTTTGGCATTAGTGCCTGGCATTAGTGCCTGGCATTAGTGCCAGGCATTAGTGTTTGGCATTAGTGCCTGGCATTAGTGTTTGGAATTAGTGCCTGGTATTATTGCCTGGCATTAGTGCCAGGAGACGTGTCTTCCGTTTCTTCGCCTTGACATCGACAAGAGTAGAAACTCTGATAGACAAATACTCAAAGATTTTTTAAATCCAAGTTATTGTGGCGACGCAAGAATAACCACTGAATCACCAAGCTGAGTCATATCACCAGTAGAGGCAGGTCACCTCTGGCCCTAGTCTGAGTCATCCCAAGGTGATTTAGTCACCCTGTTTCAAAAGCAATGCATTAGTGTCCTTTCATTCATACTGTCGATATCAATATAACTTTTACCTTCACTGGCACTTTAACCTTCAGTATTGGCTGGCATCATTTTTTTCCTAGCTCATAAATCAGCGTAGTGGGTGTTGCCTCTCCCGCCCTCTCACTTGGATCATTCACCTTGCTTACCTCCCTCTCACTTGGATCATTCACCTTCCTTACCTCCCTCTCACTTGGATCATTCACCTTCCTTACCTCCCTCTCACTTGGATCATTCACCTTCCTTACCTCCCTCTCACTTGGATCATTCACCTTGCTTACCTCCCTCTCACTTGGATCATTCACCTTGCTTACCTCCCTCTCACTTGGATCATTCACCTTGCTTACCTCCCTCAAACCGGAAAAGTATTTCCTATATAACTATTTGTGAAATATATTAGTATATAACTGGAGTTTGCGTGAGGAGGGGATGGAGGCAGGAGCTTTTGTCATACTGGGAAGGAGGAGGGGATGGAGGCAGGAGCTTTTGTCATACTGGGAAGGAGGAGGGGATGGAGGCAGGAGCTTTTGTCATACTAGGAAGGAGGAGGGGATGGAGGCAGGAGCTTTTGTCATACTAGGAAGGAGGAGGGATGGAGGCAGGAGCTTTTGTCATACTAGGAAGGAGAGGGATGGAGGCAGGAGCTTTTGTCATACTAGGAAGGAGGAGGGATGGAGGCAGGAGCTTTTGTCATACTAGGAAGGAGGAGGGATGGAGGAAGGAGCTTTTGTCATACTAGGAAGGAGGAGGATGGAGGCAGGAGCTTTTGTCATACTAGGAAGGAGGAGGGATGGAGGCAGGAGCTTTTGTCATACTAGGAAGGAGGAGGGATGGAGGCAGGAGCTTTGTCATACTAGGAAGGAGGAGGGGATGGAGGCAGGAGCTTTTGTCATACTGGGAAGGTGGAGGGGATGGAGGCAGGAGCTTTTGTCATACTAGGAAGGAGGAGGGGATGGAGGCAGGAGCTTTTGTCATACTAGGAAGGAGGAGGGGATGGAGGCAGGAGCTTTTGTCATACTAGGAAGGAGGAGGGGATGGAGGCAGGAGCTTTTGTCATACTGGGAAGGTGGAGGGGATGGAGGCAGGAGCTTTTGTCATACTAGGGAAGGAGGAGGGATGGAGGCAGGAGCTTTTGTCATACTGGGAAGGAGGAGGGATGGAGGCAGGAGCTTTGTCATACTGGGAAGGTGGAGGGATGGAGGCAGGAGCTTTTGTCATACTAGGAAGGAGGAGGGGATGGAGGCAGGAGCTTTTGTCATACTGGGAAGGTGGAGGGGATGGAGGCAGGAGCTTTTGTCATACTAGGAAGGAGGAGGGGATGGAGGCAGGAGCTTTTGTCATACTAGGAAGGAGGAGGGGATGGAGGCAGGAGCTTTTGTCATACTAGGAAGGAGGAGGGGATGGAGGCAGGAGCTTTTGTCATACTAGGAAGGAGGAGGGGATGGAGGCAGGAGCTTTTGTCATACTGGAAGGTGGAGGGATGGAGGCAGGAGCTTTTTTCATACTAGGAAGGAGGAGGATGGAGGCAGGAGCTTTGTCATACTAGGAAGGAGGAGGGATGGAGGCAGGAGCTTTTGTCATACTAGGAAGGAGGAGGGATGGAGGCAGGAGCTTTGTCATACTGGGAAGGAGGAGGGATGGAGGCAGGAGCTTTTGTCATACTAGGAAGGAGGAGGATGGAGGCAGGAGCTTTTGTCATACTGGGAAGGAGGAGGGATGGAGGCAGGAGCTTTTGTCATACTGGGAAGGTGGAGGGGAGGAGGCAGGAGCTTTTGTCATACTAGGGAAGGAGGAGGATGGAGGCAGGAGCTTTTGTCATACTGGGAAGGAGGAGTGGATGGAGGCAGGAGCTTTTGACATACTGGGAAGGAGGAGGGGATGGAGGCAGGAGCTTTTGTCATACTGGGAAGGAGGAGGGGATGGAGGCAGGAGCTTTTGTCATACTAGGAAGGAGGAGGGGATGGAGGCAGGAGCTTTTGTCATACTGGGAAGGAGGAGGGGATGGAGGCAGGAGCTTTTGTCATACTAGGAAGGAGGAGGGGATGGAGGCAGGAGCTTTTGTCATACTGGGAAGGAGGAGGGGATGGAGGCAGGAGCTTTTGTCATACTGGGAAGGAGGAGGGGATGGAGGCAGGAGCTTTTGTCATACTGGGAAGGAGGAGGATGGAGGCAGGAGCTTTTGTCATACTAGGAAGGAGGAGGGATGGAGGCAGGAGCTTTGTCATACTGGGAAGGAGGAGGGATGGAGGCAGGAACTTTTGTCATACTAGGAAGGAGGAGGATGGAGGCAGGAGTTTTGTCATACTGGGAAGGAGGAGTGGATGGAGGCAGGAGCTTTTGACATACTGGGAAGGAGGAGGGGATGGAGGCAGGAGCTTTTGTCATACTGGGAAGGAGGAGTGGATGGAGGCAGGAGCTTTTGTCATACTGGGAAGGAGGAGTGGATGGAGGCAGGAGCTTTTGACATACTGGGAAGGAGGAGGATGGAGGCAGGAGCTTTGTCATACTGGGAAGGAGGAGTGGATGGAGGCAGGAGTTTTTGTCATACTGGGAAGGAGGAGGGAATGGAGGCAGGAGCTTTTGTCATACTGGGAAGGAGGAGGGGATGGAGGTAGGAGCTTTTGTCATACTGGGAAGGAGGAGGGGATGGAGGTAGGAGCTTTTGAAATACTGGGAAGGAGGGGATGGAGGTAGGAGCTTTTGTCATACTGGGAAGGAGGAGGGGATGGAGGTAGGAGCTTTTGTCATACTGGGAAGGAGGAGGGGATGGAGGCAGGAGCTTTGTCATACTGGGGAGGAGGGGATGGAGGCAGGAGCTTTTGTCATACTGGGAAGGAGGAGGGGATGGAGGCAGGAGCTTTTGTCACATTGGGAAAGATTAGGGGATGGAGGCAGGAGCTTTTGTCATACTGGGAAGGAGGAGATGGAAGGCAAGAGCTTTTGTCATACTGGGAAGGAGGAGGGGATGGAGGCAGGAGCTTTTGTCATACTGGGAAGGAGGAGATGGAAGGCAAGAGCTTTTGTCCTTCTGGGAAGGAGGAGGGGAATGGAGTCAGGAGCTTTTGTCATACTGTGAAGGAGGAGGAGATGGAAGGCAAGAGCTTTTGTCATCCTGGGAAGGAAGAGGGGATGGAGGCAGGAGCTTTTGTCATACTGTGAAGGAGGAGGGGATGGAAGGCAAGAGCTTTTGTCATACTGGGAAGGAGGAGATGGAAGGCAAGAGCTTTTGTCATACATGGAAGGAGGAGGAGATGGAAGGCCAGAGCTTTTGTTACACTAGGGATGTGCTGCATCCCTGTGACTCATGTTAAGAAGTACGTATTTCTTCAGTCATAGGGATGACAGGAAGTAGAATAGTCTGGAAAGTGATGTAGTGGAGGCAGGATCCATACATAGCTTTAAGAAGAGGCATGATTAAGCTCATGAGTAGGGAGAGAGTGACCTAGTAGCGACCAGTGAAGAGGTGGGGCCAGGAGCTATGAATCGACACCTGCAACCTCAATTAGGTGAGTACACAGACACATACACACACACGAGGAGAGGTTAAGGGAAATCGACCTGACGACACTGGAAGACAGGAGAGATAGGGGGATATGATAACGACATATAAAATATTGAGAGGAATTGAAAAGGTGGACAGAGACAGGATGGTTCAGAAATGGGACACAGCAACAAGGGGTCACAACTGGAAGTTAAAGATTCAGATGAATCACAGGGATGTTAGGAAGTAATTCTTCAGTCATAGAGTTGTCAGGAAGTGGAACAATCTGGAGAGTGATGTATTGGTGACAGGATCCATACATAGCTTTAAGAAGAGATACGATAAATTTCATGAAGCAGGGAGAAAAAAGACCTAGTAGCGACATGCGAAGAGGCGGGGCCAGGAACTCTGAATCGACCCCTGTATCCACAAATAGGTGAGTACACACACACACATACAAACACACATACACATACACACATACACACACACATACAAACACACACACACATACACACACATACGCATACAAACACACACACACATACACACACACACATACAAACACACATACACACACACCCCGCCATTAGCAACACAAAAGTCCTTTGAATGACTCATTCACGCTTGTCACAGTTGGAAATAAGGAACATGAATCAAGTATGCAAATACCTATGCCCCCGACCGACCGACCGACCTACCTACCTACCTCCCTCCCTCCCTCCCTCCCTCCCTCCCTCCCTCCCTCCCTCCCTCCCTCCCTCCCTCCTCTCTCTCTCTCTCTCTCTCTCTCTCTCTCTCTCTCTCTTTCTCTCCTGGTACAGGCTGTGCCCTCCAGGTAAACGCCTGAGACACCTTGATGAAAGAGCCGTAAACAAAGAAAACAAAAAGACACATGAATCTTCCTCAACCTTTATCATAACATCGTTTCGCTCACGTTAAACTGTGCGAAATGTCGATCGTCTAGTAAAGGGAGAGAGGAAAAAATAGTTTCCGTGACAGAAAGAAGCGTGACTACTTTTCCAAGATGGCTGCCGAACCAATGTAAACAAGAGTCGTCACGTTGTGAGGAGAGTCGAGGGCAAGAGAGACATAAGGAGAGTCGAGGGCAAGAGAGACATAAGGAGAGTCGAGGGCAAGAGAGACATAAGGAGAGTCGAGGGCAAGAGAGACATAAGGAGAGTCGAGGGCAAGAGAGACATAAGGAGAGTCGAGGGCAAGAGAGACATAAGGAGAGTCGAGGGCAAGAGAGACATAAGGAGAGTCGAGGGCAAGAGAGACATAAGGAGAGTCGAGGGCAAGAGAGACATAAGGAGAGTCGAGGGCAAGAGAGACATAAGGAGAGTCGAGGGCAAGAGAGACATAAGGAGAGTCGAGGGCAAGAGAGACATAAGGAGAGTCGAGGGCAAGAGAGACATAAGGAGAGTCGAGGGCAAGAGAGACATAAGGAGAGTCGAGGGCAAGAGAGAAACAGAGAGAGACATAAGGAGAGTCGAGGGCAAGAGAGAAACAGAGAGAGATATAAGGAGAGTCGAGGGCAGGAGAGAAACAGAGAGAGACATAAGGAGAGTCGAGGGCAAGAGAGAGAGACAGCTGCTATTTCCCCTCTGCCCGTTATCTCTTGGCAACGGTGAACACCGACCGGCGATGGAGGCCTTAATTAGCAGAGACAACAACAACAATAACAAAAACTTCGCACCATAAGGTCGAATTTTGGTGATGTTTTCTCACATCTCTCATCCTGAGTCTCCTCTGATGGTGACTGTCATGGCTTGTGGCAGGGATGTGACAGGCAGGGGCGGGGGGATGTGACAGGAAGGGATGGGAGGGATGTCACAGGCAGAGACAGGGGGATGTGACAGGCAGGAACGGGGAAATGCGAAAGGCAGGGATGGAGGCATGTGACAGGCAGAGACGGGGGATGGGACAGGCAAGGACGGGGCATGTGACAGGCAGGGACGGGAGATGTGACAGGCAGGGATGTGACAGGCAGGGATGTGACAGGCAGGGATGGGAGGGATGTGACAGAGAGTGTAGAAGTATAGAAAGGAGAGAAGAATGGAAGAAGATAGAAGGACGGAGGGAAGAAAGGAGGAAAAGGAATATGGATAGAGAGAAAAGAAAAACAGGAGGATGGAAGGCAGGGAGAGTGTCAGTCACGGGAGGGTGGCAGGGAGAGTGTCAGTCACGGGAGAGTGGCGGGGAGAGTGTCAGTCACGGGAGAGTGGCGGGGAGAGTGTCAGTCACGGGAGGGTGGCGGGGAGAGTGTCAGCCACGGAGAGTGGCGGGGAGAGTGTCAGTCACGGAGGGTGGCAGGAGAGTGTCAGTCACGGGAGAGTGGCGAGGAGAGTGTCAGCCACGGAGGGTGGCAGGGAGAGTGTCAGTCACGGGAGGGTGGCGGGGAGAGTGTCAGTCACGGGAGGGTGGCGGGGAGAGTGTCAGTCACGGGAGGTGGCAGGGAGAGTGTCAGCCACGGGAGGGTGGCGGGGAGAGTGTCAGTCACGGGAGGGTGGCGGGGAGAGTGTCAGTCACGGAGGGTGGCAGGGAGAGTGTCAGTCACGGAGGGTGGCGGGAGAGTGTCAGTCACGGAGGGTGGCGGGGAGAGTGTCAGTCACGGAGGGTGGCGGGAGAGTGTCAGTCACGGAGGGTGGCGGGAGAGTGTCAGTCACGGAGAGTGGCAGGAGAAGTGTCAGTCACGGGAGAGTGGCGGAGAGTGTCAGCCACAGGAGGGTGGCAGGGAGGTGTCAGTCACGGAGGGTGGCGGGGAGAGTGTCAGTCACGGAGGGTGGCGGGAGAGTGTCAGTCACGGGAGGGTGGCGGGGAGAGTGTCAGTCACGGAGAGTGGCGGGGAGAGTGTCATCACGGGAGGGTGGCGGGAGAGTGCAGTTACAGGAGGGTGGCGGGGAGAGTGTCAGTCACGGAGGGTGGCGGGGAGAGTGTCAGTCACGGGAGGGTGGCGGGAGAGTGTCAGTCACGGAGAGTGGCAGGGAGAGTGTCAGTCACGGAGGGTGGCGGGAGAGTAGCAGTTACGGGAGGGTGGCGGGGAGAGTGTCAGTTACGGGAGGGTGGCGGGGAGAGTGTCAGTTACGGGAGGGTGGCGGGGAAAGTGTCAGTCACGGGAGGGTGGCGGGGAGAGTGTCAGTCACAAGAGGGTGGCGGGGAGAGTGTCAGTCACGGGAGAGTGGGAAGGCAAGGAGTCAGCCATAGGAGGGAGGGGAGGCAGGGAGTGTCAGCCACAGGAAGGACAACAAACTTATGATTAAATATATTGAAATGTTGGCATTATTCTGGTGTCATTGCTGTCACTCAGTGCTGACAAGACAGTGTTGGCAGTGCTGTCACTCAGTGTTGACAATACAGTGTTGACAGGCATGAAAGTGCTGTCACTTAGCAGTGTTACTAATTACACTTATTGTTCAGTGGGACACTGTTGGCAGTGTTGCTACTGATGTCAACAAGTGTTAGCAGGACAGTATTCGTAGTACAGAATTTATAGGATAGTGTTGGAAGGATAGTGTTGGTAAGACAGTGTTGGTAAGACAGTGTTGGTAGGACAGTAAAGGATAGTGTGTCCAGGACGCTACTGGCAGTATAGTGTCAGGAGAGCAGGTCGCTCCTGCATTTCACAACTACTGGACCACTATGATATGGTCTTGGATGCACTGGAAGACAGAATGCAGATGTAATATACACAGACTTTGCAAAAGTCATTAACAAGTAGCGATCATGGTGTAAAAGCACACAAAATGTGTGCTAAAGGAATAACTGACAAAGTGGGAAGGTTTCTAACCAATCGAACACAAAAAGTAGTGGCCTAGTATGGGCCAAAAGGCCTGCTGCAGTGTTCCTCCTTTCTTATGTTCTTAAATCGGAAGCTGCCATAGTGAAAAGCTCTGTTCCACAAGGCATAGTACTCGCTCTATCCTGTTCCTCATCCTCATATCTGACATAGACAGAGATGTAATCCACGATTCTAGGATCTGCATGAGACTGTCATCTGTTGAGGACACGGTTAACCTCCAAGAAGATATAAACCAAGTTTTCCAATGGACAATGCAAAACAATATGATGTTCAATGAAGACAAATTCCAAATACTCCGTTATGGAAAACTGGAGATAATAATTAGAACTGAGTATACTACAAACTTTAATCATACAATAGAGCGGAAAAGTAATGTGAAGGACCTAGGAGTGGTAATGTCTAAGCATCTCACTTTCAGGGGTCACAACAGTGCCTCTATCACATCTGCGAACAAAATGAAAGAATGGATAATGAGAACGTTCAAAACAAGATATGCCAAGCCAATGATGATCCTTTTTAAATCACTTGTTCTCTCTAGGCTGGAATACTGCTGTACATTAACATCTCCATTCAAAGCAGGTGAAAATGCAGATCTAGAGAATGTACAGAGAACTTTCACTGCACATTTAATTACAATAAAATACCTAAATTACTGGGAACGTTTAAAGTACCTTGACCTGTACTCCTTGGAAAGCACGCGAGAAAGATACATCATAATTTACACCTGGAAAATGCTAGAGACATTAGTCCCAAATCTGCACTCAGAAATCACTCCCTACGAAAGCAAACGATTCGGTAGGCGGTTCAACATCTCCCCAATGAAAAGCAGGGTTGCCATTACACTAAGAGATAACACAATAAGTTTCAGGGGCCCAAGACTGCTCAACTGCCTCCCAACATACATAAGGGAATTACCGATAGAGCCCTAGCTATCTTTAAGATACCTAAAGTCGGCACCTGATCAACTGGGCTATAGTTCGTTCGTTGGATTGCGTACAGCCGGTATTAACAGCCTTATTGATCAGTCCCTGATCCACTGGGAGGGCCTTGTCATGGACTGGGCAGCGGGGGCGTTGCCCCCCGGAACACCCTCCAGGTAGGTAGTGTCTACCCTTTTCTATTATAAAAGTTACATAGTGGTAGCAAAGGGTAAATATGTTCCATGTCATATTCCATCATAAAGGACAAATCTCATACATAATATTGAAATTTGTTAGCCTAAGCTGGGAGACTTCAGTAGAGCAATGAAGATATGGTCAAGCATTCCATCAAAGATTCATCAGCTACTGCAACTTCAGTGGTTATATTTTGGCAGAGATAATGATTCTATTATTTGTAAATAACCATCTCTAAGGATGACCTTTCATACACAGTAGAAATAATTATTTTATGACGTTATTTCCATTATCAAAGAGAAGGTATGGAATAAAGACACTGGTAGCAGAGGATCTTTTAATACAACGTTTCGCTCAAGGTTGGGCTTTATCGAGTACACTGGAAACAATACAAAGTTTTATAAGGCATACCTCCACCATGAACTCAGGCTCGGAGAAAGACATGTCACATATAAGGTAATTGAGAGAGCAAGTTACACATTAGATTATAAAGTGGGAGATCAAGTCTGGTGGGAACAGTGGGTGGGAGTAATTACAAGTTTATTATGTCAGTTATATTAATCATGAACAATGTGGGTAACAGGTTCAGCCAACACGTACAATACATTGTTTTCTCAATGGTTATGGTGAAGTGCATCACTACTGCTTTCAAAATTATGCGTCCAGCTGTGTCCATCTCGTAGTGTATCAACTCTGCTCTTTTTCCAGCTCAAGAGAATGAAGGGTACAATGGCCTATATATGCATTGTTAGTTTTATCCCTCCCGGTGGCGTATTTATGTTCGTGAAGGAGTGTCTGAAGGTGTCTGCCAGTCTCCCGGACATAGAATTTATCGCATCCACCACACGGTATGTTTTATGCTCCAGCTGTGCAAATACTGTAGGTCTGACTTCTGGGTTTAGGGCTTTTGGTTATCTCCTTTAGTTTTGGCAGTAAGGACTACTACATCCACACACACACACACACACACACACACACACACACACACACACACACACACACACTACACACACACTACACACACACTACACACACACTACACACACACTACACACGCACTACACACACACACACTACCTGGAGTCTACCTGGAGAGAATTCCAGGGGTCAACGCCCCCGCGACCCGGTCTGTGACCAGGCCTCCTGTTGGACCAGAGCCTGATCAACCAGGCTGTTACTGCTGGCCGCACGCAGTCCAACGTACGAACCACAGCCCGGCTGGTCAGGTACCGACTTTAGGTGCCTGTCCAGTGCCTGCTTGAAGACAGCCAGGGGTTTGTTGGTAATCCCCTGATGTATGCTGGGAGGCAGTTGAACAATCTTGGGCCCTGACACTTATTGTGTTGTCCCTCAACGTGCTAGTGGCACCTCTGTTCTTCATTGGGGGATGTTACATCGCCTGCCGAGTCTTTTGCTTTCGTAGGGGGTGATTTTGTGTGCAAGTTTGGTACTAAGCCCTCGAGAATTTTCCATGTGTATATAACAATGTATCTCTCCGCCTGGGTTCTAGAGATTACAGGTTTAGGAACTTCAAGCGTTCCCAGTAGTTGAGGTGGTTTATCGCACTTATGCGTGCAGTGAAGGTTCTCTGCACATTTTCAAGGTCAGCAATTTCACCCGCCTTGAAAGGTGCCGTTAGTGTGCAGCAATATTCTAGCCTAGATAGAACAAGCGATCTGTAAAGTGTCAACATGGGCTTGGCATCCCTAGTTTTGAAGGTTCTCATTATCCATCCTGTCATTTTTCGAGCAGATGCAATTGCTACTTTGTTATGGTCCTGAAGGTGAGATCCTCTGACATGATCACTCACAGGTCTTTGACATTAGTTTTCGCTCTATTGTGTGGTTGGAATTAGTTTTGTACTCCGAAGAGATTTTAATTTCTTCACGTTTTCCGTATCTGAGTAATTGAAATTTCTCATCATTGAACTTCATATTGTTTTCTGCAGCCCATTTAAAGATTTGGTTTATGTCTGCTTGGAGTCTAGCCGTGTCTTCAACGGTGGACACTGTCATACAGATTCGGGTGTCATCTGCAAAGGAAGACACAGCACTGTGGCTTATATCCCTGTCAATATCTGATATGAGGATGAGGAATAGGATGGGAGCAAGTACTGTGCCTTGTGGAACAGAGCTTTTCACAGTAGCTGCCTCAGACTTTACTCTAGTGACTACTACTCTTTGTGTTCTACATGTTAGAAATTATAGATCCATCTACCAACTTTTCCTGTTATTCCTTTATCACGCATTTTGTGTGCTATTACACCATGGTCACACTTGTCAAAGGCTTTTGCAAAATCTGTGTATATAACATCTGCATTCTGTTTATCTTCTAGAGCATCCAGGACCTTGTCGTAGTGGTCCAGTAGTTGGGACAGACAGGAGCGGCCTGCTCTAAACCCATGCTGTCCTGGGTTGTGCAATTGATGGGTATCAAGATGGGTGGCGATCTTGCTTCTTAGAACCCTTTCAAAGATTTTTATGATATGGGATGTTAGCGAATTGGTCTGTAGTTCTTTGCTATTGCTTTACTGCCCCCTTTGTGGAGCGGGGCTATGTCTGTTGTTTTTAGTAGCTGCGGGACGATCCCAGTGTCCATGCTTCCTCTCCATAAGATGTTAAAAGCATGTGATAGGGGCTTCTTGCAGTTCTTGATGAACACGGAGTTCCATGAGTCTGGGCCTGGAGCAGAGTGCATGGGCATGTCATTTATTGCCTTTTCGAAGTCATTTGGCGTCGTGGTGATGTCAGAAAGGCATGCGTCTGTCAAATTCTGTGGCACTCTCAAAAAATTAATTTAGGTTTTCGATTTTCAATCTGGTTAGTGGCTCGCTAAAAACTGAGTCATACTGGGACTTAAGTAACTCACTCATTTCCTTGCTGTCATCTGTGTAGGACCCATCCCGTTTAAGTAGGGGCCCAATACTGGTTGTTGTTCTCAACTTTGATTTTGCATAGGAAAAGAAATACTTTGGGTTTCTTTCAATTTCATTTATGGCTTTTGTTCTTCCCGTGTCTCTTGATTCCTGTAAGATTCCTTTAGTTTTAATTCAATGTTTGCTATTTCTCTGACTAGTGTCTCCCTACGTATTTCAGAGATATTGGCCTCCTGTAGCCGCTCCGTTATTCTTTGCCTTCGCCTGTATGGGGAGCGCCTCTCTTTCTAGTTTGCATCTTCTCCTCCTTTTCCTTAAGGGAATTTGCCTTGAGCAAACCTCGAGTACCACAGAGTTAATTTGTTCTAGACATATGTTGGGATCCGTGATGCTTAGGCAATCTTCCCAGTTTATATCATTTAGGACTTGGTTTACTTGGTCCCACCTTATGTTTTGTTATTGAAGTTGAATTTGGAGAAAGCTCCTCACGGCTGATCACATTTTGTTGATCTGGGGCTCCCCGCATGCATGTCTGGACCTCTATTATGTTGTGATCTGAGTATATTGTTTTTGATATGATGACATTTCGTATCAGATCATCATTGTTGGTGAAGATGAGGTCCAGCATATTCTCTAATCTTGTGGGCTCCACTATTTGCTGGTTTAAGGTGAATTTGTTGCAGAGATTTAAAAGTTCATGCATGTGTGAATTTTCATCTGAGCTGCCTCCTGGTGTTATCTTTGCTACCACATTGTTTGCAATGTTCCTCCATTTTAGGTGCCTGAGGTTGAAATCCCCCAGTAGCAAGATGTTGGGGGCAGGAGCTGGAAGATTTTCCAGACAGTGGTCAATTTTCAGAAGCTGTTCCTGGAATTGTTGGGACGTTGCATCCGGGGGCTTGTAGACAACCACGATGACTAGGTTTTGATTCTCGACCTTTATTGCTAGTACTTCAACTACATCATTTGAGGCATTTAGTAGTTCTGAACATATAAGTGACTCTGTGATATACAGGCCAACCCCCCCTTTTTGCCTGTTCACTCTGTCACACCTGTATAGGTTGTATGCATCTACAACAGGCCTGGTGTATAATCGACATGTGCCTCTGACAATTGGTAACTAACACAGACACAAAAGAACTATTGGTTCATGCCAGACAACTCCTGTTTATACCCGATCATCAGTACTCACGTATTTGTCCAACTCATTCTCAAAACTTTCCAGAGTATTTGGGTCATTGAGGCCGCTTGCCAATATTTACCAGTTTCTTTAATAAACATTAAATTTTCTAATTTTAAGATAGCTTTATCTTGAAAATTTCCTTTCAATTAACCCTGATATGTACCTCGTATCTCAATTAAGCGAGCGTTATGGTTGGTGTCGGAAGGACCAGGGGGTTGAACCCAGGAGTCAGTTGATTACTTTAAGTCGCGCCCTCGAGGAATGCTTGTTAAAAGCAGCCCATTGAAAATTATTACTCACTACTTGACTCTCTTTAGCTATCCTGGGCTATCATGTCACTGGAGTTACTATTCCAAGTGACATTTAACTTTTTTTTTTTGTCGTCACCTCTTCTATCAAGTCGCTGCTCGACGTCTTTAAAACGTATGCAAATTTTATCTTTGTAATCTCTTCTCATAAAGAAGGTTTGTGATGTTCGGGATTGGCCGAGTCATTCGTCTTTGTATGTCTTCATGAGAGACCCGTCCATCCCACGGTGACCATAACTGTACAGCAAAACCTGTGAGGTCTCACAAAGAAAATGTAAATTGCAACGAAAAGACTTAACATGGAACAACAATCAATAACCCTCATTACTCCCACACACTGCTCAAACTCTCCTTCCCCACTATATATATACCACTTCCACATCCTCTACCATCAATACACTTTCTCTTCTCCTAACTTCCCTGGTGAGAGCATTCGACTCAGCAATGTAAAGTCCCGGGCTCCATTTCCAGGCACGGAGAAATGTTTGGGCAAGTTTCCTTGCGCCCCTGGTGCCCCTGCCCACCTCGGTACCTGTGTGTGTTAGCAGACTGCTGTGAGGTCGCGTCCAGGACAACTGCATTAGAAAACTCCAGTGCTGTTGGAATGTCTTAACCTGTGTGGAAAGAACAACATCATGCTGGTTCCGTGTGTATGCAACTCGAGTCACTACTGAAAGTATTCAAATGATAGGAAAAAGGTATCCCTGTACCTAATGCTAATCTGAAAAATGTCAGAGATAGACCACCCAGTCCTATATATTCCACATGTAAGCTCTGAAAACGATGTCCAGTATCAGTGACTTTAGACCCGACTGAACGAGGTATCTGAAATTGTGTAAATATTCCATCTACTCCGGAGCACTCGAGGAAATACTCCCTGTCCACCCTTTCTTGTCAGCACTCGTTATCAGCGTTATCAGTCTAATGTAATCCCTGTTATATGTGAAGCTTACGATGCAGATTACATGTCAACATACAAGATTAAGTGTTTGCACAAAAAATATAATCTTGCTCTCTTTCACCATAAATCCTGCTAGTGTCTAGAAGTACTCAAAACCAAATTGATTGTGAGAAGATGCAGTCATATTAGATTCTATAACCTGAAATAGCTATACCAATATATACAAGAAAAGCATTTCAGCTCTCCTTAAAAGTTGTATTCCATTAATATCCCATATCTTAAAGCACATTACAAGATCACGACCAGTAATCCTTTTCTTAATTCAACTGCAAAGGCAACTGGACTTAAAGAAATTCCTCGTCAAACTGTTAGTGAGAAAATATCACAAACAAGAATTCACTGACTTTGCTTCATCTGTTCCTGTTGTTATCTCTCATGTTGAGTCAAGCAGAATTAACAACTATACTTCTATATTGCAAACAGAATTGCTTGCCATCCAAATATCATTAAACTTAAGAGCATTAGCTTGACTCCTTGATCATTACCTTTTTTATATCAACGCTGATGCAGAGGATTCCCATAATGATTAACAGCATGTTCAGTGGAGAAGGCAAGTATAGATATTAAAAAGTATAGATATAAAAAAAAAGCGAAATGAGAAAAGAATTAATACACAATTCTTATGGATTCCATCTTACATTGAATTACTCCTACATGATAAAGCTGATAGATGAGCCAAAGAACAGTATTAGAAGACATTAAGTAATTATTCTAAATATCATAGGGAACCCTTAGTAGATCTGTAACCATTAAATGTGAAATATTTTTCACTTATGGTTACTTTGCTGATCACTATTTGCTTGACTGTCCACTACTTTAGGAATACAGAAACAGTACAATTATCTGTGATACGTCAAGGTCTCTTAGTTTAAATAAGATACCAGACTTTGAACAAGTATCCTAAATTTGCTTGTTACATATTCTTGAGACCCCACCCACACATAAAACATATACACAAAACACACATACACATAAAACATACACATACACACACAGGGACTACAAAGGGATTTTTACAGGCTGCAATCCTGGTGCAACAAATGACTCCTGGAATTTAACCCCACCAAGTGCAAAATCATGAAGATTGGGGAAGGTCAAAAAAGACTGCAGACGGAGTACATGCTAGGGAACCAAAGGATGCAAACCTCACTCATGGAAAAGAATCTTGGGGTGAGTATCATACGGAGGACATTTCCTGAGGCCAAATAACTGGTGCAGCATATGAACACCTGGCAAACCTGAGAATAGCGCTTCGACATTTAAGTAAGGAGTCATTCAAAACACTATACACCGTGTACATCAGGTCCATATTGGAGTATGCAGCACCAGTATGGAACCCACACCTGGTCAAGCACGTCAAGAAATTAGAGAAAGCGAAAAAGTTTGCAATAATATTAGCCCCGTAACTAAGGGGTATGTTCTACGAGGAGATGTTAAGGATATTCAACCTGACGACACTGGACATGAGGGATGGGGAGGGGACATGATAACGATGTATAAAATACTAAAAGGAATTGACAAGATGAGCAGGGCCAGAATGTTTCAGATATGGGATATAGGAATAAGGGGACATAACTGGAAGTTTAACACTCAGATGAGTCATAGAGATGTTAGGAATTATTTCTTCAGCCTTAGAATTGTCAGGAAGTGAAACAATCTGGAGAGTGTAGTAGAGGCAGGATCCATATATAGCTTTAAGTAGAGGTATGATAAGGCTCTTGAATCCAGTTGATAATGAACCTAGTAGCGACCAGCGAAGAGGCATGGCCAGGAGCTATGAATCAACCCCTGGAACCACATATAGGTGAGTACCTGACAATATATACCTGAAGATACTTGAGAGCCTGGTTCCAACTCTACACAGTTCCACAGTAACAGTGGTGTGAGAAGTGGAACAAAAACCCCAGTGAACAACAAGTGAAGAACCTCAGCCTCCTCGTACCTCGTGTTTTCAACTTGTTCCCAGCAGAGAGCGGACATACTGCCGGAATAAATGTGAACATTATCAAGAGGAAACGATCACTTCCTCCGCCACTTCAGTCAGGCTGTGATGGATATGTGGGCCCGCAGGCAGCCAACAGCAACAGCTTGGTTAACCAAGCAATCAACAGGCAGGCCTGGCCCTGGGCCGGGACGCGAGAAAAGGAAAACTCTCGGAACCAGTCACAGGTAAGTCACGCATATGTGTTTGTAATGTGTGTGTGTGTGTGTGTACACACCTAATTGTGGTTGCAGGGGTCGAGACTCAGCTCCTGGCCCCGCCTCTTCACTGATCGCTACTGGGTCCTCTCTCTCTCTGCTCCATGAGCTTTATCATACCTCGTCTTAAAGCTATGTATGGTTCCTGCCTCCACTACATCACTTGCTGGACTATTCCACTTCCTGACAACTCTATGGCTGAAGAAATACTTCTTAACATCCCTTTGACTCATCTGAGTCTTCAACTTCCAATTGTGACCCCTTGTTTCTGTGTCCTCTCTCTGGAACATCCTGTCTCTATCCACCTTGTCTATTCCACGCAGTATTTTGTATGTCGTTATCATGTACCCTCCTGTCCTCCAGTGTCGTCAGGCCGATTTCCCATAACCTTTCTTCGTAGGACATTCCCCTTAGCTCTGGAAATAACCTTGTCGAAAACCTTTGCACTTTCTCTAATTTCTTGACGTGCTTCACCAGGTGTGGGTTCCAAACGTACACGGTGTACTGTGTCTTGAACGATTCCTTACTAAGGTATCGGAACGCTATTCTCAGGTTTGCCAGGCGCCCATATGCTGCAGCAGTTATCTGGTTGATGTGTTTCTCCTTGAGTGAGGTTTGCAGTCTTTGGCCACCTAGCCTATACTCTGTCTGCGGGCTTCCTTTTCCTTTCCCGATCTTCATGACTTTGCATTTGTCGAGAAGCCAGTTGCTGGACCAGGTGTCCAGCCTGTCCAGGTCTCTTTGTAGTCCTGCCTGATCCTCATCTGATTTAATTCTCCTCATTAACTTCACATCATCTACGAACAGGGACACTTCCGAGTCTATCCCTTCCGTCATGTCATTCACATATACCAAGAATAGCACTGGTCCTAGGACTGACCCCTGTGGGACCCCGCTCGTCACAGGCGCCCACTGTGATACCTCATCGTGTACCATGATCCGTTGTTGCCTCAATGCCAGGTATTCTCTGATCCATTGCAGTGCCCTTCCTGTTTTACACGCCTGATCTTCTAGCTTCTGCACTAATCTTTTGTGAGAAACTGTGTAGAAGGCCTTCTTGCAGTCCAAGAAAATGCAATCAACCCACCCCTCTCTCTCGTGTCTTACTTCTGTTACTTTGTCATAGAACTCCAAAAGGTTTGTGACACAGGATTTGCCTTCCACGAATCTGTGCTTTTTGTCGTTTATAATCTTGTTCCGTTCCAGGTGCTCCACCATTCTCCTCCTGATAATCTTCTCCATGACTTTGCATACTATACACGTCAATGACACTGGTCTATAGTATAGTGCCTCAGTTGTCTCCTTTCTTAAAAATGAGAACTACATTTTGCCGTCTTCCATACCTCAGGTAGTTGCCCAGTTTTAAGGGATGTGTTGAAGATTGTGGTTAGTGGCACACACAGCATCTCTGCTCCCTCTCTGAGGACCCACGGGGAGATGTTGTCCGGTCCCAACGCCTTTGAGGTATCAAGGTCACTGAGCAGCTTCTTCACCTCCTCAGTTGTGTGTATGTCATCCAACACTTGTTGGTATATTCCTTGTTGATGTCCCTCTCTATTCTGTCTTCCCAGAGTCCTTCCTGTCTCCACTGTAAATACTTCCTTAAATCTCGTGTTGTCGTGTCAGTATCATAGATACACTTGTTTAGTATATCTTTATACAGCTGGTCCCTTTGCGTGTGACGTCACGGTACCCGCTGACGTCAGAGGCTCAGCGCAGGTGCACAGCCTATCATAGGCAGACTGCCTCACTACGTTAGACCTACAGGCGAGACAGACGGTGTGCGGGACTCTCCTTTCACTTACTGTAAATATACCGTAACCATCCAACGAAGAGTATCTTTGACCTCCTATATATCTCTCCCAAGACCCAAGTGAGGGGAGAGTCCCATTCAAGCCAGTAAAGCCACCACCAGCTACGTCAGCCTAGGCTTAAGCCAGCTTCTACCTTGCTGTGCTACTTTGTCACAAGATTCCAAGCCAGTCAATCTGTGTGAAAATATTCTACTAAGCCAGCAAGCCACTCTGCTGTCTGAGAAGTAAGCCACGTGAGTCCAAGCATTTATACCACCTTGTACTCCAGTGTATTGCTGTTCTGTGTAAAATAACACCCCCGTGGTATTCCTGGGTTTTCAAGCCACCCTGGGTTAAGTTCATGTAAACGGCGTAAGCCACAGGCGCACGCGGGAAACAGTGTGGGCTAACCCTACCAGCCACCACCCCCCCACCACCCACGCCAAGGCAGACGGACGCCTTGACCACGTGCATCCACCCACACAAAGCATTAAGTGTGGATTATTTCACCCTTAACTGGGTCCTGCAAGCAGTTTATTGGCTACGAACCAGGTCGAGCGTCCTGAGTGTGTTTCTTCTGAACTGTTGTGCCAACTGTACTAAAACCTCGGTTCGTAGTTCAACGTTTATGCACATTACTCCTAGATATCTGCGCGAGTGGATCACCATCCTCCACCAGCCTCCACCATCCTCCACCACCACGCTCCAGTCAAGTTTTACACCCTAGAGACATTTATTGTGTTGTTGTTTTATTTTTCAGATAATTTATAGACAATTTCGTGTGTTGAGACAATTTCTGCGAGTTATATAAATTTTGAGTTATCCTAGGAAGTGTTCTGTGTTAAAGTAATTATTTGCATTAATTTTTGATTTCACTAGTATTGTCTCTTGTTAATTATTGCGTTACTATTTCTGTGAATTTCGTTGTGTTACTAAGTATGCAGTAAGTACAGTTTTGTTGAAGTTATCTTGTGTTCCAATATTCCACCAAGTAGTAATTTTTTTTAAAAGATTTTCAATTTTTTCCCCAGCATTATCCTATGTGTTGTTGAATTTTCTGTTTTGTTAATTATTGTGTTCCACCAAGTGTACTATCCCAGAGTTATTTTGTATTATCTTACCCTTGTATTATCTTACCCTTGCTTGCCCCAGTAACTATATATTGTTTTCTCCTCCAAGCAATTTTTAACATTTTAACAGTAATATTCCCTGCTAATTCTTATGTGTTGCAGTCAGTGTTATTTTTTCCCTTGCACCTGCTATTGTTTTGTGTACTTGTTCTTTTGTATAGTGCTAATGTGCCTTCATTTTGCAGATTAGACAAATAACTTACTGAGGATATTATTTTGCTACAATAATTACTTGTATATAGTCAACAAGAGCATGACTTTGTAGAGACAGTAAGTTAACTGTTCTGTGCCTTTGATGAGTATCTTCAGCTAATGTAAGTGTTAATACCAACTTATTGTCATTAATTTTTTCATTTGTTTTCATGTGTTGTTGAACAAATTCACTCTTAGTTTGTCTAAAGTCAGTGTTTTTAGTAAATTGTTCAGTAACTGTTTCATTGAGTTACCTTGCTTTGCTTGCAATTAAGAGTAAGAGTGTTCAAACTATTTTATTTCTAATATCTTTGTGTTGTGTGAAAATAATTTACCCCAGTGTGAATTTTTTCAATCAGTCATTCCTGAAATTGATTTTGTATAAAGTAAATTCGCCAGTATTCACCTTGTTTTATCAATTTTGTTGTGTTTAATTGCTCTAGTAACTTGTCATTTCCTAAGAGTAATAAGTAATTATTCCAGTGAACTTCTAGAGATACAAGCAGTAAAGTTACTTTAATTTTGGCCAGTGAACAATTCTACCGAATTGTTTTATCAGATTGTTGCTAGTGCCATAAGCATTATTGAATTCTTTTAATTAATTGTGAATTTAATTCTTTTATTGTGTTGCAATTTTATTGATATTTAAAGAAAAGAAAACTCATTTTGCTGTTCAAGTTAAAGCTAGATTGTTTTATCTTAGTGTGTTGAATTTTCTTGCCAAGTCAATTTCCAGTGAGTTATCTTTTCTTTAGTGTTATTGTGCTATTATCCGTGTTACTCATGCAGAATAGTTAATAATTACTATCAGTTAAGCTATATTGTGCCATATACTTGTGTAATTTTTGCTTTCAATTCGATTCTCGTTTAATTGCTCAGTCATGTCTCAAGTAAAGTTAAGTAGTAATGTGTTTGCTGCCAGTCGAGGCATTGAAGTTTTAGTAACCATGTGCGATAATACTGTGTGTATGCCATTCAGAGCCATAATGATAGCAAGTCAGTGAAAAGTTCTCATAGTCCCTTAATGACTGAAAGACAGTCTCTAGCCTTTGAACAATGTGTTTGTTCTTCGAGCTTGTATCAGAGAATTGCCAGAGTGATGCGGAATGTAAAGTTCAGATTAGTTCTTGTAGAAAGTATGTGTTTCACTTATTAACGTAGCCGAGCGATCAAGGCACTAGTATTACTGTCACTCCTGTCTGGAATTCAGCCCCTACAATATCTTGCATGCAAGATAGCGTTCAGATGCCTAGGGTGCCGGAGGTATCCCGGACCGCCTTGAGTACTGAGTCTATCCTTGCAATGTTGCTAGTTCAAGTAGTAGTTCCTCTCCAGGGGACGCTTTGTTGAAGAAAGACTATTTGAATGAGTTATAGCATCTCTCGCTGATGCAAAAGCAATTGCAGAAAGCCGTTTCTGTTGCTAGTGTACTCACTAGAGTGCCAGTTGTTGTCCCTCGTGTTCCAGATAGTGTTCCTTCCAGTTGACAGTAAGTCTTTGCAGAGTAAAGTGTCGTGTGTCGAGTAATTCTTACCTGCAGTAAGAGATAGTGAGAACCGTTCTCCTTTGCTCATACTTTGTGTCATTGAGCTAACTATTTCAACCGGGGAGGATCCATCCACTCCACCGAGCCTGTTTATTCCTCCAGTAGGAAAGTGATCATAAGTTGTGAGCTAAAGATAGAAAATTAGAAAATCCAGTTTAGAACCGAATTATTGACTGTGTGTTTTGTTATTAGATTTCCAGTATCTAGCAAGATTGTTGTGTGTTCAAGTTCTCTCTGAGTTCTGAGTTTTAACAGTATAACCCGTGTTAGCCGAGTTTATCTTTCCTGTTAAAACTTCTTCCCTGTAAATATTTATTCTTCCTCAGAAGCCAAAGAGTACATGAATACATATCGATTGATCGATCAAATTTGCAAATTGTAATTTATGTAATCCATTATATCTAGATCCATTAAATTTCTCTTAAGTACCATTAACTAAAGAAGTGCGAGAGTATTAATCTTGATCAGTTCAAAGTTATAATGTGTTTGCTATTGTATAGATTCACCCAGTACCACCTGTCTGTTCAGCCTATAGAGTTGTATAGTATGCCGAGACGTCATACGATAACATGGCCGAGCTGTCGTGTCAGTATCATAGATACACTTGTTTAGTATATCTTTATACAGCTGGTCCCTTTGCGTGTGACGTCACGGTACCCGCTGACGTCAGAGGCTCAGCGCAGGTGCACAGCCTATCATAGGCAGACTGCCTCACTACGTTAGACCTACAGGCGAGACAGACGGTGTGCGGGACTCTCCTTTCACTTACTGTAAATATACCGTAACCATCCAACGAGGAGTATCTTTGACCTCCTATATATCTCTCCCAAGACCCACACGACAGTGTGTGTACTCACCTACTCACCTAGTTGTGGTTGCAGGGGTCGAGTCATACCTCCTGGCCCCGCCAGGAGTGTGTATGTGTGTGGTGTGTGTGTGTACTCACCTAGTTGTACTCACCTAGCTGTGGTTGCAGGGGTCGATTCATAGCTCCTGGCCCCGCATCTTCACTGGCCGCTACTGTGTGTGTGTGTGGATATGTATTTGTGTTTGCATGTATGTGTATGTTAGTGTGTATAATTAAATCCATTTATTTGCTCACTTAAGTACATATGTATACAGGTATGTATGCATGAGTGCATATATATGATGCATAAGAGAAAAATTAATTTCAAAAGGAACCAACTCCACACATATATATATATATATATATATATATATATATATATATATATATATATATATATATATATATATATATATATATTTCTATACATTAACGTAGTGTTCAGTGTTGCAGAAGACTAGCACAACGACCCAGTCTGCCCTTGATACATTAATGTAATATAATGTAGGTTAATCCTGCCCAACTTATCTTGGGTCAACATAAATTTAGTTGGTGGTGCTTAGCATAAATGAAGTAGTGCTTGTTTAGTCATGTTCAGGCTGGTTTTCGAGAGGCTCTTGCAAAAATTAATTTACATTTTGCCTATATATATATATATATATATATATGTGTGTGTACATTTATAGGTGAATGAATTTCTTTTTGCAATTCTTTACTTATTTGCGTCCCTGATGGGGTACTTTTATGAGGTTGCATGATTTTTTTTTATTCGTCCTTTAATTTTTCGATTTTATTTCGCTGTCCTGTTCCAAATTAATTAATCAAATTGGTTTCTGTGAAATAATTAGAGAATATCTTCTGACCACAAATAGGTGTCCGTGTTTGACTTTTTTTGGTTATCCGGTTAATCAATATAATATATTTTCACGTGCTTTTGATATTTGTGTGTCCTAGAGACCTGTGAAAAATTTGAATGTTTTGTACACTAAGCTTACTTAAAACTTATTTGCTTACTCTACTTACTTTCTTAAAAACTTGAAATCAAATTTGGATTGATTTTGCCCTGGATAGGTCCCATTTTCCTTTTTTTTTTGTAAGGTGAAAAAATTAAAATACTGCTTTACATGCTATAATCTCTGAGTATAGCTTCAACGCTTCCATGCTGATAACTTAATAATACAACTTACGAGCGGCTTCAAACTTACGGTGCTTGTGCATTGATCTCTTTGGTCTCCTGGAATAACATTTTAGGTTGTGTATATTAGTTTCCATATGATGACCTGTAGATCTCTCTTCTCATTCCTCTCAAATCTCCCAAGTTAATATTCAATTACATTAACAACTTATGCTGCAATCTGCACGATTTCAGTCGAGTGCATTGAGGCTCAGGAAGGAGACTTGGGGTATGGAATTCCGGGATTACTTTCTCAGATCAAACAGCGGCCGAAATACATCGTTTTTACGTTGCCTCTATTGAAGATATTTTTCATCAATTCCGTTTCTCCTCGGAATGGGATCATCCTGAAAGACGGCAATTCCCAAGTAATAGTAAGTCCAACTCTACTGGAACGAAGCCTTTTGAAGCTACAATAACTGCTGTATCTATAGCAGCATACTTGACGATATCTGTCCGATGCTTTTTAAAAAAAAAAAAAAAATTACTACATTAATTTCCTTACGTGATATCTGGCAAATTTACGAATATTGCTTTCTTTAGGTTATGTTAGGTTAGGTTATGTTAGGTTAGGTTATGTTAGGTTAGGTTAGAACATAAACGTATAATTAATCACAAGTCATTTAAGAATACGGCCGTTATACGTACGAAGGGCAAAAAAAAAAAAATCAATAGAAAATGTTCAGATCTGAAGGATTATCAGGTGTTGTTAGTATAAGTTAGGTTCTAACTTTCAGTAGCCACGAGTAACAACCCTCAACCCCGGGTTTCCTCTCCCCTCGTTCTATTTATTTTCCTCATTCCTCATCCTATCTCTCACCTCACCATTCAGTCTCCCTCTCCAGTTTCTTTTCCTCTCTGCTTTGCACCTTCTTCTCCCCTCCATTTTCCCCTCTTACCCTACATCTAAATATCTCCCAATCTCGCTCCTTCCTGCCATTACCATTTCAAATAACCATCACACTTATATAATTCTCCTCTCCTCCCTCCTTCCATTAACACTTGATGAGAAATAAACACAAATGTAGTTACATAAAAGTTCTATTAACGACATAAAGAACTATATATATATATATATATATATATATATATATATATATATATATATATATATATATATATATATATATATATTATATATATATATAATATATATATATATTAGTAGCCGATTAGGTAAAACTGGTCAATTAGCAGAAATCATCTAAAATTAAGTCCTTTCTAAAATTTTCTCTTATACGTTTAAAGATATATCTTTCTATTTATGTTAATGTAAGAATTTATAATTTTGTACCAAGAGGAACTTTGAAAAACCTACCTAACCTTATTACAACAAGCGCAATTTAATTTAGCCTAACCCAACTAAATATATTTTAGATACATTAACATTAATTTAATAATAAACAAATACAATGAAATATATTTTTTTCTTTAGGTTCAGAATGATTTTTGCGAAATTATTGCATACACAAAATTTCACTTGTCTTATATGGCAAGAAGAGCGTTGCTATTTAAGCCAAAATCGCAAGTTTTACCTAATCGGCACGACATATATATATATATATATATATATATATATATATTATTTAATAAATGTATGGAAGAGGGTAAGGTACCTAAGGATTGGCAGAGAGCGTGTATTGTTCCTTTGTATAAAGGCAAAGGGGACAAAAGAGAGTGCAAAAATTATAGGGGAATAAGTCTGTTGAGTGTACCTGGTAAAGTGTATGGTAGAGTTATTATTGAAAGAATTAAGAGTAAAACAGAAAGCAGGATAGCAGATGAACAAGGGGGCTTTAGGAAAGGTAGGGGGTGTGTAGACCAAGTGTTTACAGTGAAACATATAGGTGAACAGTATTTGGATAAGGGTAAAGATGTTTTGTGGCATTTATGGATTTGGAAAAGGCGTATGATAGGGTAGATAGGGGGCAATGTGGCAGATGTTGCAGGTGTATGGAATAGGAGGAAGGTTACTGAAAGCAGTGAAGAGTTTTTATGAGGATAGTGAGGCTCAGGTTAGAGTGTGTAGGAGGAAGGGGACTATTTCCCAGTAAAAGTGGGCCTTAGACAAGGATGTGTGATGTCACCGTGGTTGTTCAATATATTTATAGATGGGGTTGTAAGAGAAGTGAATGCGAGGGTCTTGGCAAGAGGTGTTGGGCTAAAAGATAAAGAAGCAAATACAAAGTGGGAGTTGTCACAGTTGCTTTTTGCTGATGACACTGTGCTTTGGGAGATTCTGAAGAGAAGCTGCAGAGGTTGAGTGGATGAATTTGGTAGGGTGTGTAAAGAAGAAAATTGAAAGTGAATATAGGAAGAGTAAGGTGATGAGGATAACAAAAAGAATAGGTGACGAAAGATTGGATATCAGATTGGAGGGAGAGAGTATGGAGGAGGTGAATGTATTCAGATATTTGGGAGTGGACATGTCGGCGGATGGGTCTATGAAGGATGAGGTGAATCATAGAATTGATGAGGGGAAAAGGGTGAGTGGAGCACTTCGGGTCTGTGGAGACAAAGAACCTTGTCCATGGAAGTAAAGAGGGAATGTATGAGAGTATAGTTATACCAACGCTCTTATATGGGTGTGAAGCATGGGTGATGAATGTTGCACGAGGAGAAGGCTGGAGGCAGTGGAGATGTCATGTCTGAGGTCAATGTGTGGTGTGAATATAATGCAGAGTATTCGGAGTTTGGAAATTAGGAGGAGGTGCGGGATTACCAAAACGATTGTCCAGAGAGCTGAGGAGGGGTTGTTGAGGTGGTTTGGACATGTAGAGAGAATGGAACGAGACAGAGTGACTTCGAGTGTATAAATCTGTAGTGGAGGGAAGGCGGGGTAGGGGTCGGCCTAGGAAAGGTTGGAGGGAGGGGTAAAGGAAGTTTTGTGTGCGAGGGCTTGGACTTCCAGCAAGCATGTGTGAGCGTATTTGATAGGAGTGAATGGAGGCATATGGTTTTTAATACTTGACGTGCTGTTGGAGTGTGAGCAAAGTAACATTTATGAAGGGATTCAGGGAAACCGGCAGGCCGGACTTGAGTTCTGGAGATGGGAAGTACAGTGCCGGCACTCTGAAGGAGGGTGTTAATGTTGCAGTTTTATAACTGTAGTGTAAAGCACCCTTCTGGCAAGACAGTGATGGAGTGAATGATGATGAAAGTTTTTCTTTTTCGGGCCACCCTGCCTTGGTGGGAATCGGCCGATGTGTTAATAAATAAAAAAATATATATATATATATATATATATATATATATATATATATATATATATATATATATATATACAGTGGTACCTTGACTTACGAGTTTAAGTTTAATTCGTTCCGTAACTCAGCTCGTAACTCAATTTGCTCTTATATCAAATCAATTTTCCTCATTGAAATTAATTGAAATGCGTCCAAAGAAACACCCCATTTTTTTTTGTTACGGGTTTTTAAATAAGAAAAATGTATTTATAAATAAGAAATGATTTTTGCCTTTTTCGCCAGGTCCCAGCAATGTTTTAGAAATGCTTTAGTACATATGAAACTCCTTGAAGCACGGAGTAAGATGAGTGTCACTGCACTGCTGACAGTGCAGCAGTGCAGTGATGATCGTGCACTGCCTGGCTAGATTTTTCACGGTTACATATATACATGTCTGTCTATCTGTTTGTTTCTGTCTATCTGTCTGTTTTTATCTATTTGTCTATCTGTCTGTCTAGCTCTGTCTATGTTTATCTCTGTCTCTGTTTATCTGTCTGCCTGTGTTTCTGTCTTCCTGTCTATCTACATGTCTCTGTCTCAGAGAGAGAGCCGCTGATGAACCAACATGTATTACACACGATGCAGAGTCGTCACCTCTGATTCCTGAACAAGTGAAAATGTGTATTGCTTGCCAGTCATGCTTATTATGCTTTATATCTACAAGCACAGTATAGCACTTTGTTTGGATTTTTTGGGTTATCCTAGGTAATTTACATTATGTATAACTGTATTTATGTGTACCTGTGAGAAAGAGACAGAGATAGACAGAGACAGAGATAGAGACACAGATAGAGATTATTATAATCAAAAGAAAGATAGAGAGAGAGATAGATACAGACAGAAGGAAGGAGATAGAGACAGCCAAAGCAAATCAGCCAGCCAGCCAGCCGGCCTGCCGAACATGTATTACACATGTTCCAGAAATGTTTCTCTTTACTTAGGGCATACGTTATTGAACATTCTGGTATCAAAATTGAAAGGATGTTACACATTGGTTATTATCGAGGTTTTTTATATTTCCTCGGTATCTCCTTCGAGTGGGGAGTATCTGAAGTTCGCTCGTAACTCGGATTTTGGCTCGCAACTCAAAGCAAAAAATAGACTGAGCGACGGCATTACGGAAAGTTGGGGCACTCGTAAATCAAGGTACCACTGTATGTATATATCAATAACAACATTGCGACTAGCCGGCCGGGAGATCGAACCTGTGTTGTTTTAGCCTGCCTCATGGTGAGAGAAATTTCCACGATGCTCTAACCCATGGGACCATACAATCCTACAAGAATCATGCACCCAGTAGAGCTAGGTGTTATACTGTGATCCGAGGACATATGATGGCGTGGGTGCCTCAGAGCTAATTTCATTCTACTCCCCGTTTGATGTACTAGCCTCCATAAGCAGTATATATCGTATTGTAATCACGAACAAGTGCTATTTAATCAATAACAATACTGCAGCTAGCCGGGGAATCGAACCCGTTTTGTTTTAGCTCGCCTCATGGTGAGCGAAAATTCCACGACGCTCTAACCCACGGGACCATATGATCTCCCGGCTAGTCGCAGTGTTGTTATTGATTAAATACCACTCGTTCATGGTTCAATACGATATATACTGCTTGTGGAGGCTAGTACACCAAACGGGGAGTAGAATGAAATTAGCTCTGAGGCACCCACACCATCGTATGTCCTCGGATAACGGTACAACACCTAGCTTTGCTGGGTGAGTGATTCTTGTAGGATTGTATGGTCCCATGGATTAGAGCGTCGTGGAATTTTTTCTCACCATGAGGCGGGCTAAAACAACACTAATATGTTTACCAAGTTGGTATACATATTAGTTTCAAGAAGATATTTCTTGTAGAACTCTAGTAGAGATACGCCTGTTGCATTAAATTTTGATCTTAATACATCGCTGCACTGCATCTCAATAAGTTCCATTTGAACATTTTCTGGTGCGATGAATATGACTCTCTCCTCAAGACCATGCTAGAGAGTGTATTGAATCTTTCCCTCGAAGATGGACAGTGGTTGCAAGCCTCACTTCCAGTCAGGCTTGGGGGGCTGGGAGTACGCAAATCCTCCCAGATTGCCCTACCAGCCTTCTTATCCTCTTCCATAGCATCAAATGAGCTAATAAAACAAATTCTTCCAGACAACCTCAGTGATTCAGCAGGAATACATGACCCTAGTTACACCAGTGCCATCACTGAATGGGAGACTCTTGCTGCTCCAACACCAAAACCTAGTGCAGAACTGGCCTACAAACAGTCAAGCTGGGATGGCCCTATCACTGAAAAGATACTTGCCAACATGCTTAGGGCTGTAACATCAGACAGGGAGACTACCCGTCTCCTAGCTGTGAGTACACATCACTCTGGGGACTTCCTCCAAACAGTTCCCATTTCGGCCATGATAACACGCCTCGACCCTAAGACCCTCCGTATTGCAGTGGCTCTGCGCCTTGCTGCCCCAATTCACACGAAATATACGTGTATTTGCGGCAATGTGCAAGCCGACCTATATGGTCTACATGATCTTAACTGTTCGAAAACCAAGGGTTGGCATGCAAGACACAATGAAGTCAACGACATCATAAAGAGAACCCTTGCTACAGCTGGATGCCCAGCCGAAAGCCCCAATCACTAGCAGCCAACAATACTCACAACCCAGCAAACCGCCACGACGGGATCACCATCTATCCTTGGAAGAATGGCAAGCTTTTAGCATGGGACTATACCTGTGTGTCGACACTGGCTGACACCTACATCCATCACAGTCTCGGGCGACAGGGAGGAGTACAAGATCGGCAAGTACAGGGACATAACCCAACAGTATAAATTTGTCTCAGTGGGATCAGAGACCTTGGGATCATGGGGAAAAAATGCAACACGTTTCCTTAAAGAACTAGGTTCCAGACTCATCGACATCACCAGGGACCCAATGGCAGCCACTTTCATGTTCCAGCGCCTCAGCGTGGCCATCCAGAGGGGAAATGCATGCTGCATACTGGGCTCGCGTCCGGCTTCGGAGGAGCTGGAAGAGATTCATAATCTTTGATATATTGTACCAATGTAATCATGTTCATGTTTGTGTTTTCTGTCAATGTATTCTGTCCATTAATAAAGCACTTAAAATATATATATATATATATATATATATATATATATATATATATATATATATATATATATATATATATATGTCGTGCCGATTAGGTAAAACTGGTCAATTAGCTGGAACTCATTTAAAATTAAATCCTTTCTAAAATTTCTTTTATACGTTTAATTACTGTATAATTCTAATGGGTTCCATCACACAGTCAATTACTCCTACATGATAAAGCAGATAAATTTGCCAAAGAACGCACCTTGAACGAAAATGTAGAATATAACCTTGGTATATCTGTGTCAGGCATTTGGAATAGTATTACGGAAGACGTGAATATTGACTAAATGTCACTGGAATACAGTGAGAAGCCTGAACAGATCTATAACTCACTATAACATGAGCATAGATAAACACATTTACGAAGCAACTCGCAATGCAAACAGATTGACTGATTTTATAGTATGCAGGCTTAGGCTTCGTTATACACCGTTATACCATTACAAACTATATATTCTTAGTGTTGATACAACTGATTTTAGATCAAACTTGTTTACCTTCTGACTCTTGTTTTCCACCGAACACTAAGGAGGTGTTCGTCCTATTGTTCCGTTCATCTTATATTTACTCAAAACATATGTGGTGAATTCTTTGAGGTTAGTTTGATATATGTAATTTTCCGTTTAAGTTGTCGTTTACGGTTTTACATATTTGTCTTGCTTTATTTACCAGTCAATTTGAATATATTTCATTTATTGCGTTTTTGGCCAACGATCTCAACTAATTATCTCATCATGCAAGTTGGTCTTGTTTTCGTGTTGTCTCCATCATTCTTGCCTTTTTTCGACTCTCCTCTACATTGTATTAAGCAATTTAAGCCAGACTACATCTCCGATATGACACTCGATCTTATCAATAATTGCTGCTTGGTAGTTGGGAACTCTCGTGAAGATCAGCGGGCCTCGCAGGAGGTCACAACATCTAGTACAGCGGGCCTCGCAGGAGGTCACAACATCTAGTACAGCGGGCCTCGCAGGTCACAACATCTAGTACAGCGGGCCTCGTAGGTCACAACATCTAGTACAGCGGGCCTCGTAGGAGGTCACAACAATATCTAGTACAGCGGGCCTCGCAGGAGGTCACAACAACATCTAGTACAGCGGGCCTCGCAGGTCACAACATCTAGTACATCGGGCCTCGCAGTAGGTCACAACAATATCTAGTACAGGAAAATAATAAAAGGGCACAACACCATGACTGGAATATTTCACAAATAACCCGAACGAAGGAGAAAAAACTAAGACGTTTCGGCCTCAGTCGGACCGAAACGTCGACATTAGTTTCTTTCTATGTGCGGGTTATTTGTGTATAACATCCAGTACATTTGTTACGGGAGTTGTGGTCGCGTCACCCTGTGTGAAGAAAGTTACTATCACACTGATAATTCCATATGACATTACCTCTGTTTGGAAATAATGTCAACTAACACGAGCAGATAGTGGAAGAATCAGTCAGGTGCGAAACGTGCTTTTGTGTCAACGTTTCGCTCTATGTGTGTCTTTTTTCAAGTCCTCCTCTTGATAGAGCTCCACGTAGAGTAAAATGTCGTCCCAGAAAGAGCTTGCTCTGGTTAGGTTAAGTAAGGTAAGTCAGGAAACAGGGCAAGTGTTTCCTGACGAGGGTCTGAACTTAGTTGTATTGTTCAGTGGTGATGTCAGCAAAACCAGAGTGTAGTACATCGAGAGAGAGAGAGAGAGAGAGAGAGAGAGAGAGAGAGAGAGAGAGAGAGAGAGAGAGAGAGAGAGAGAGAGAGAGAGAGAGAGAGAGAGAGAGAGAGCAAGGAAAAACAAGAGCAAGAGAGGGTCAAACGAAGCGTGGTGACAGAGAGTGGATGTGGGAGACAGAGCGAGACACACCATGAAGGAGACAGAAAAACTGCATGAAAGATAGTAGCAATTGTCTCATTCCTCACAATCCCACCTCCACCCCCCTCCCCTCCTCCACCACCACCCCTACTCAATTACCCCCTCCAGCACCTCTTCCTTCACCCCTCCAGCACCCCCTCCTCCACCCCTCCAATATACCTCCAGCACCCCCTCCTCTACCATCTTTCCAGGTCTCCTCCAGCACCCCTTCCATCACCCCTCCTCCACCACCTCTCCAGGACCCTTCCTACAGCCCCTCCACCACTCCCTCCCCTCCTCCACTCCACCATCCCTCCACTACCACCCTTTCTTCACCACCCCTCCACCACCCAATCCTCGAACACCCTTCCAGCACCCTCCACCACCCCTCCCGTACCTCTCCAGAATTATTCACCACCCCTCTACCCCTCCAACACCACCACCCCTCCTTCACCACCACCACCACCCTTCCTCCACTTCACCCGACCACCCTTCATCTCTTCCTCCACTACCCCTCCTCCACCCCTCCACCACCTCCTCCACCATCACCACCTCTCCAATCCTCCACCACCCCTACATCACCTCTCTATTCCTCCACCACCCCTCCGTTCACATAATGACTAACAACATGCTCAGTGGAGAAGCCAGATAAAATACTCAAAAATCCGGGAAAAAGGAATTATTGTACAATTGTTATGGATCCCATCACACATTGGATTACTCCTTGATGATTAAGTTGATACATTAGCCAAAAAAGTACCCTGAAGGAGAATGTAGAATATAACTTTGTTGTATATGTGTCTAGCATTAGGAATAATATTAGGAGAGAAGTAAATAATGAAACTGAATGCTATAAGAATGCAGTTAGAAGCCTGAGTAGATCTATAATCCACTATGATAACATGAACGTAGATAAGTATGTTTATGGAGCAACTTGCAATGTGAATAGACTGACTGATGTTGTAGTAGTTACCTGGAATATACCTGGAGAGGGTTCCGGGGGTCAACGCCTTCGCGGCCCGGTCTGTGACAGGGCCTGATCAACCAGGCTGTTACTATTTGCCGCACGGAAACCGACGTACAAACCACAGCCCGGCTGGTCAGGTGCTTGTCCAGTGCCTGCTTGAAGACAGCCAGGGGTCTATTAGTAATCCCCCTTATGTATCCTGGGAGGCAGTTAAACAGTCTTGGGCCCCTGACACTTACTGTGTTGTCTCTTATCGTGCTAGTGACACCCCTGCTTTTCATTGGGGGGATGTTGCATCGTCTGCCGAGTCTTTTGCTTTCATAGGGAGTGATTTTCGTGTGCAAGTTTGGTACTAATTCTTCTAGGATTTTCCAAGTGTATATAATCATGTATCTCTCTCGCCTGCGTTCTAGGGAGTACAGGTTGAGGAACTTCAAGCGTTCCCAGTAATGAGGTGGTTTATCGCAGTTATGCGTGCCGTGAAGGTTCTCTGTACATTTTCTAAGTCAACAATTTCACCTGCCTTGAAAGGTGCTGTTAGTGTGCAGCAATATTCCAACCTAGATAGAACAAGCGACCTGAAGAGTGTCATCATGGGCTTGGCATTCCCTTCTTTGAAGGTTCTCATTATCCATCCTGTCATTTTTCTAGCAGATGTGATTGATACAATGTTATGGTCTTTGAAGGTGAGATCTTCCGACATGATCACTCCCAGGTCTTTTATATTAATTTTTCTCTCTATTGTGTGGTTGAAATTTGTTTTATACTCCGATGTCGCTTTATTTCCTCATGTAGCTTAGACTTGGCTACAAGTACTTCTGGCAGTTTGGCAGACACACAGATGGTGATTAAACCAAATGCAAAGTATGTGGCCATCCCTATGGTCACTATCTTGAACATATATGCTTAATTGTCCGCTTATGCGACGTGTCTAGATATCTTATTAATGAAAATAAGATATCAGACACTAAGAAAATTTCCTAAATTTGCTTACAACAGATAAGTGAACAGTAGATATAAATCCAGATGTACTCCTGTTATCCTTTTTGGGGCCTAGTTCCTAGGCCTCTGTGTATCCATATGGTCTTGCGCTAGCGTCCACAGGATGGACAGTGTGCATAATAAACTAGCAGCTTATTCCTCTATCTTCTCAAAGCTCCACTTGTTACTGATAAGGTGTGTACTCACCTAGTTGTGGTTGCAGGGGTCGATTCATAGCTCCTGGCCCCGCCTCTTCCCTGGCCGCTACTGTGTGTGTACGTGTGCATTTTTATGTGTGTGTGTTAGTACCTACAGTATAAATACTTCTATGTGGTTATAGATGTAGAGTCATAGCTCCTGGGCTGTGCTTCTCAATTTGCTGTTTACCAGATTCACTCCCTCCTAATCTCGTGGCCTCTAACATATCTTCTTCTACAGCCGTGTGTGGAGTCTGCCCCCGCCACATCCCGACCACCCTGAACTGAAGAAATACTTCCTGACATTCCTGTGTCTCTAGCTTCTGACTGTTTACTATTCCGTTTCCCGCTCATTTCGGATGACCACTTTGTATGTTGTTATTATGTCTCCCTAGTTTCTTTGTCCATTAATGTTTTCAGATTCGGTTCAGTTAGTCTCTCCTCATGGCTCATTTTCCTTTGCTCTGGAACAAGCCTTGTTGCATACCTCTGCACTTTACACAAATAACCCGCACGTACGAGACTGAAACTTATGATGACATTTGGGTTCGACTTGCACCATTAACTAGTCACACAGGAGCGGGAAGGGAAGGGAGCCAGAATATATACACGAGGTAGTGCGAGGAGAGGAGGGAATAGTATAAAATGGTAGTAGTTGTAGTAGTAGTGGTGGTGGTGAAAGTGGTAGTAGTAGTAGTTGTTGTTGTTGTTATGGTAGAAGTAACAGTAGAAGTAGAAAAAGTAGAGCAACAGTGATAAAGGGGGCAATAAGAAGGAAGTAGTGGTAGTGAAAAGAGGACCACAGCGAAGAGACAGCGGCAGTAGTAGTAGTAGTAGTAGTAGTAGTAGTAGTAGTAGTAGTAGTACTAGTAGTAGTAGTCAAGGTAGTCTAAGAACATGAGAAAATAGGAGCACTGCACGACGGAAAGACCAAATCCCAGCTGGACAGAACCCTCCTAGGCAGGAAACATTCACCACGTGATCTCCACAGAGGCTTGAGTCCCCTAACAGTACTGCGGTGTGAAAGGTATTGGGGAATTAATTATCAGTAGATACTACGGTTACAGACATAGAAACCTGAGGCCTTGTATCATGATGCTATCACAACTGCTATCCCATTTGTCTCAAACAAGATAGTTTAGAAGGTCAAGCTATTACAGGGTTGACTCAGCTTCTTGTTAGTGAAGAGGTGGATCCACTGTTATATGGATCAGTCTCTCCTGGCTTCGAGATCCTCTTCTTAGAGCTATGTATGGATCCTGCCTCTACTGCTACACATCTTGATGTGCTCACCAGTGCTGTGGAGATCACTGCTACACATCCCGACCTCAGTGATGTGCTCACCAGTGCCTTGGAGGCCACTGCTACACATCCTGACCTCAGTGATGTGCTCACCAGTGCCTTGAAGGCCACTGCTACACATCCTGACCTCAGTATGTGCTCACCAGTGTTGTGGAGATCACTGCTACACATCCTGACCTCAGTGATGTGCTCACCAGTGCCTTGGAGGCCACTGCTACACATCATCTTCGTTGTACGATGTTTGACAAGACAATGTTCAACTTCTCATATAAATAATGTGTCCATCTTCCTCATGCAGGAAAGGCATCGTAAAATGATGGCGACCTCCATATGATTAATCATCCTCAAATTAACCTAAATCCTCCTCCCTTTTATTCTCAAATCTCACTTACTATCATCCCTGCTTTCTCCTCCATTTATCATCTCGTTATCTCCCCCTCCATTTATTATCTCCCCCTTCATCCCTCCTCCATTCATCATCCCTTCTAAATTTATCATCGTTTCTCTATTTATCATTCCTGCTCCGTTTATTATCCCTTCTCATCTCCCTCCATTTATTATCTTTCCTCTACCATCATTTATCATCTCTCCTCCACTTATCATTATGCACCCTCTTCTTTTTCATTTGCAGTGCTTCTTCCTCCACGCATTATTTCTCTCCCCTCTCTATTTTCTCCCCTCCATTTATTATCAATCCTCCTCCTCCATTTATCATATCACGTCAATTTGTTATTCCACATCTTCCTCCATTTATCTATCCTTCATTTATTATCTGTCTTTTATTCATTATCCGTTCTCTATTTACTATCTCTCCTCCTCTTCCGCCTGTTATCTCCTCCACCTGTTATCTCTCCCCCTCCTCCACCATGTAGCTCCAACATTTATCACTCCTCCTCCTCCTCCATTTCGTCCTTGACAGACGCGACGTCTCTCGCGCATCTGGTGTTTGTAAACAAGAGTGTGGTAGCCTCCTCTCCCTCTCTCTCCCCTTCCTTCTCCCCTCACTCTACCATTCCTTCCCCCTCACTCTCTCCCCTCCCTCCTCTTCCTCTCACCCCCTGCCTTCCCTGCTATTTCCTGTTTTTTGTATATAAATTTCAGTGTTAATAATTAAATGACTCACTGATATATGGTTCATTAGGTTTAATGCCTATCGACTGTACGTAGGTTGCATGTCTCTGTGTACGTACATCAGCCAAAAATACTTTCGTCCTTAAACTAAGGAAAAAAAGAACTCTCGTGTACATGCATTGATATATATATATATATATATATATATATATATATATATATATATATATATATATACCTTTCGATGTATATACACAGATATTTACACCTCTCAGTGTATATAACCTGTCGATCGATAATGGGTAATTATTTAACTACATATTATTCATTACATGTTTAATTAAAGAAGAACATGGAAGAAAATCTTTATTATATAAATTTAAAGTATGCAGCTTTAGAAACTGTAAAACTACAATAGATAGCTGGGCTAAAACTTTGAAAAAGCTAGGTTATAGCTATGAAACTGCTAGGTCAAAGAATAGCAAGATGCCAAAATGCTAGGCTACAGATGTGATATTGCCATGTCAAACCTGTGAAACTACTTCCAGTAGATTACTTGTTTAAGATTCATGTGGTCACTGCCGTGAGGCCAGGTCCCAGACCAGGTTCTCATATGTTTGAGCAGTCAGGTTGTCTTTGCTGGCCGCACGCACACCAGCGAAGGCATCAGAAGATCAGAATGATCAGGAACTAACCATAGAGACTCATCAGGTGCCCTCTTGCAGACAGCCGGGGGTCTCTTGGTAGACCCTTAGTTTGAAATTACTAAGGCCAAGTTATGAGCTACTAGGTCCAGAATTGAATATTGCCAGGGGGTCAAGAAATGAAATGAGGTGAGAGAGAGAGAGAGAGAGAGAGAGAGAGAGAGAGAGAGAGAGAGAGAGAGAGAGAGAGAGAGAGAGAGAGAGAGAGAGAGAGAGAGAGAGAGAGAGAGAGTGTTGGGAGGGGGTAAAGACAACACCTGTGGGTGAAGACATGTGTTCATGTCTACTGGGAAAATTTTCAGGACGACAGAAAGTGAACACACATTATCCTTCCCCTCTAGGTATAACATCCCCTTCCCTCCCACAAAAGATATAGCCCCTCCCACGCAAGATATAACTTCCCTCCCACGCACCACCTACCACGCACACAAAATCCAAACACAATTCGCCAAAACAGATTTTAATCAAAATAATAAAACATTCTATCACTTAAAAGGTGTAGATTTAAGGGAATGTAACACACGGGAGACGATCAACCAAACAAGTTACCAAGGAGACATCAACCACAACAACCTAACTTGGCTAGCGTTGACTCCACCTTGAAATATAAATGAAATTGGTAATTTTCGAGACAATTGACGAAGGCAACACACACAGACACACAGACACACACACACACACACAGACACAGACACAGACACACACACACACACACACACACACACACACAAGCACGTCTCCGGAGGCACACATCAACCAGATAACTGCGGCAGCATATGGGCGTCTGGCAAACCTAAGATTAGCGTTCCGTTACCTTAACAAGGAATCGTTCAAGACACTGTATACCGTGTACGTCAGGCCCATACTAGAATATGCAGCACCAGTCTGGAACCCACACCTGGTCAAGCACGTAAAGAAACTAGAGAAAGTGCAAAGGTTTGCGACAAGGTTAGTTCCACAACTCAGGGGTCTGTCTTATGAAGAAAGATTGAGGGAAATAGGACTAACAACACTGGAGGAAAGAAGGGTCAGAGGAGACATGATAACGACATACAAAATACTGCGGGGAATTGACAAGGTAGATAGTGACAGGATGTTCCAGAGAGGGAACACAGAAACAAGGGGACACAACTGGAAGCTGAAGACTCAGATGAGTCAAAGGGATGTCAGGAAGCATTTCTTCAGCCACAGAGTAGTCAGGAAGTGGAATAGTCTAGAGAAAGAATAGTCTAGAGGCAGGAACCATACATAGTTTTAAGACAAGGTATGATAAAGCTCATGGAGCAGGGAGAGCAGAGACCAAGTAGCAGACAGCGAAGAGGCGGGGCCAGGAGCTGAGTCTCGACCCCTGCAACCACAATTAGGTGAGTACAATTAGGTGAGTACACACAGACTCACACACACACACACAGACTCAGAAGTGTCTCTGTTCGCAGATGATGTGAAGTTAATGAGGAGAATTAAATCAGATGAGGATCAGGCAGGACTACAAAGAGACCTGGACATGCTGGACACCTGGTCCAGCAACTGGCTTCTCGAATTTAACCCCACCAAATGCAAAGTCATGAAGATCGGGGAAGGGCAAAGAAGACCGCAGACAGCGTATAGTCTAGGTGGCCAAAGACTGCAAACCTCGCTCAAGGAGAAAGATCTTGGGGTGAGTATAACACCAAGCACGTCTCCGGAAGCACACATTAACAAGATAACTGCTGCAGCATATGGGCGCCTGGCAAACCTGAGAATAGCGTTCCGATACCTTAGTAAGGAATCATTCAAGACACTGTACACCGTGTACGTCAGGCCCATACTGGAGTATGCAGCGCTAGTTTGGAACCCGTACTTGGTCAAGCACGTCAAGAAATTAAAGAAAGTACAAAGATTTGCGACAAGGTTAGTTCCAGAGCTAAGGGGAATGTACTACGAAGAAAGGTTAAGGGAAATCGGCCTGACAACACTGGAGGACAGGAGGGTTAGGGGAGACATGATAACGACATACAGAATACTGCGGGGAATAGACAAGGTGGATAGAGACAGGATGTTCCAGAGAGGGGACCCAGAAACAGGGAGAGAAGGGACCCAGTAGCGATCAGTGAAGAGGCGGGGCCAGGAGCTGAGTCTCAACCCCTGCAACCACAATTAGGTGAGCACACACACACAGAAGAAGTGAAGTTGAGAAGAATTCAATCAGACGAGGACCAGACAGAACTACAAAGGGATCTGGATAGGCTGCAGGCATGGTCCAGCAACTGGCTCCTGGAGTTCAACCCCACCAAGAGCAAAGTCATAAAGATTGGGGAAGAACAAAGAAGACCGCAGACGGAGTACAGTTTAGGGGGACAGAGACTACAAACCTCACTCAAGGAAAAAGATCTTGGGGTGAGTATAACACCAGGCATATCTCCTGAGGCGCACATCAACCAAATAACTGCTGCAGCATACGGGCGCCTAGCAAACCTAAGAACAGCATTCCGACATCTCAATAATTAATCGTTCAGGATCCTGTACACCATGTACGTTACACCTATATTAGAGTATGCAGCACCAGTTTGGAACCCACACCTAGCCAAGCATGTAAGGAAACTAGAGAAAGTGCAAAGGTTTGCAACAAGACTAGTCCTGGAGCTGGGGCATGTCCTACAAGGAGAGGTTAAGGGAAATCGACCTGACGGCACTGGAGGACTGGAGAGATAGAGGGGATATGATAACGACATATAAAATACTGAGAGGAATCGACAAGGTGGACAGAGACAGGATGTTCCAGAGATGGGACACAGCAACAAGGGGTCACAGCTGGAAGTTGAAGACTCAGATGAATCACAGGGATGTTAGGAAGTGTTTCTTCAGTCACAGAGTGGTCAGAAAGAATAGTCTGGGAAGTGATGTAGTGGAGGCAGGATCCATACATAGCTTTAAGAAGAGGTATGATAAAGATCAAGGAGCAGGAAGAGTGACCGAGTAGCGGCCAGTGAAGAGGAAAGGCCAGGAGCTGTGAATCGACTCCTGCAACCACAACTAGGTGAGTACACACACACGAGCAACTAGTACAACCAGTCTCATAAATACAGTAAACTCTCTTTATAAAGTTCCTCGATATATTGTGCGATTTTTTTTTGTGTGTGTTTCAAATGTGATTGAAAAAAGTGGATCCCAGAACTGCACAGCGCCAACTATGAAGGCCCTTCCATCCGCTATTCAATTTTGCATGTTTTTTTAACAATCGCATTTACAAAGAAATAAATATCTTACTGTACAGAGAAGCTATGTTAAAGGGCTGACTATTTCCTACCACCCAGCTCTCCTTCCTTCTCCCCCTCCCTTCCTTCTCCCCTCCCCTCCAACTCCCCCTCCCCTCCTACTCTCTCTCCTCTCTCCCTCTCTCTCCTCTTCCACATTCCCCAACAGAAACTTGACCATCTTCGTCTCTCCTCAGCACGAAGGAGATGAAACCAACCATTGTATTTTTTTTTCATCTCTCTCGTTTATCATCCATTCCTTTGCTTTTGTTTCTAGCGGTAATAAGTGAGTTTGTTGGGCAGTGTTGGGTTACACTGGGTGACTTACACACGTGTTACTGTGTTGGGTTACACTGGGTGACTTACACACGTTACTGTGTTGGGTTACACTGGGTGACTTACACACGTGTTACTGTGTTGGGTTACACTGGGTGACTTACACACGTTACTGTGTTGGGCTACACTGGGTGACTTACACATATTACTGTGTTGGGTTACACTGGGTGACTTACACACGTGTTACTGTGTTGGGTTACACTGCGTGACTTACACACGTGTTACTGTGTTGGGTTACACTGGGTGACTTACACACGTGTTACTGTGTTGGGTTACACTGGGTGACTTACACACGTGTTACTGTGTTGGGTTACACTGGGTGACTTACACACGTGTTACTGTGTTGGGTTACACTGGGTGACTTACACACATGTTACTGTGTTGGGTTACACTGGGTGACTTACACACGTGTTACTGTGTTGGGTTACACTGGATGACTTACACACATGTTACTGTGCTGGGTTACACTGGGTGACTTACACACATGTTACTGTGTTGGGTTACACTGGGTGACTTACACACATGTTATTGTGTTGGGTTACACTGGGTGACTTACACACATGTTACTGTGTTGGGTTACACTGGGTGACTTACACACATGTTACTGTGTTGGGTTACACTGGGTGACTTACACACATGTTACTGTGTTGGGTTACACTGGGTGACTTACACACATGTTACTGTGTTGGGTTACACTGGGTGACTTACACACATGTTACTGTGTTGGGTTACACTGGTTGACTTACACACGTGTTACTGTGTTGGGTTACACTGGGTGACTTACACACATGTTACTGTGTTGGGTTACACTGGGTGACTTACACACATGCTACTGTGTTGGGTTACACTGGGTGACTTACACACATGTTACTGTGTTGGGTTACACTGGGTGACTTACACACGTGTTACTGTGTTGGGTTACACTGGGTGACTTACACACATGTTACTGTGTTGGGTTACACTGGGTGACTTACACACATGTTACTGTGTTGGGTTACACTGGGTGACTTACACACATGTTACTGTGTTGAGTTACACTGGGTGACTTACACACATGTTACTGTGTTGGGTTACACTGGGTGACTTACACACGTGTTACTGTGTTGGGTTACACTGGGTGACTTACACACATGTTACTGTGTTGGGTTACACTGGGTGACTTACACACATGTTACTGTGTTGGGTTACACTGGGTGACTTACACACATGTTACTGTGTTGAGTTACACTGGGTGACTTACACACATGTTACTGTGTTGGGTTACACTGGGTGACTTACACACATGTTACTGTGTTGAGTTACACTGGGTGACTTACACACATGTTACTGTGTTGGTTACACTTGACTTACACAATGTTACTGTGTTGAGTTACACTGGGTGACTTACACACATGTTACTGTGTTGGGTTACACTGGGTGACTTACACACATGTTACTGTGTTGAGTTACACTGGGTGACTTACACACATGTTACTGTGTTGGGTTACACTGGGTGACTTACACACATGTTACTGTGTTGAGTTACACTGGGTGACTTACACACATGTTACTGTGTTGGGTTACACTGGGTAATTACACACATGTTACTGTGTTGGGTTACACTGGGTGACTTACACACATGTTACTGTGTTGGGTTACACTGGGTGACTTACACATGTTACTGTGTTGGGTTACACTGGGTATTACACACATGTTACTGTGTTGAGTTACACTGGGTGACTTACACACATGTTACTGTGTTGAGTTACACTGGGTGACTTACACACATGTTACTGTGTTGGTTACACTGGTATTACACACATGTTACTGTGTTAGTTACACTGGGTGACTTACACACTGTACTGTTGGTTACACTGGGTGACTTCCATGTTACTGTGTTGTTACACTGGGTGACTTACACACATGTTACTGTGTTGGGTTACACTGGGTGACTTACACTGTACGTGTTACACTGGTGTTGGTTACTACACTGGGTGACTTACACACATGTTACTGTGTTGGGTTACACTGGGTGACTTACACACTGTTACTGTGTTGGGTTACACTGGGTGACTTACACACATGTTACTGTGTTGGGTTACACTGGGTGACTTACACACTGTTACTGTGTTGGGTTACACTGGGTGACTTACACACATGTTACTGTGTTGGGTTACACTGGGTGACTTACACACGTGTTACTGTGTTGGGTTACACTGGGTGACTTACACACGTGTTACTGTGTTGGGTTACACTGGGTGACTTACACACGTGTTACTGTGTTGGGTTACACTGGGTGACTTACACACATGTTACTGTGTTGGGTTACACTGGGTGACTTACACACATGTTACTGTGTTGGGTTACACTGGGTGACTTACACACATGTTACTGTGTTGGTTACACTGGGTGACTTACACACATGTTACTGTGTTGGGTTACACTGGGTGACTTACACACATGTTACTGTGTTGGGTTACACTGGGTGACTTACACACATGTTACTGTGTTGGGTTACACTGGGTGACTTACACACGTGTTACTGTGTTGGGTTACACTGGGTGACTTACACACGTGTTACTGTGTTGGGTTACACTGGGTAATTTACACACTGTTACTGTGTTGGGTTACACTGGGTGACTTACACACTGTTACTGGTGGGTTACACTGGGTGACTTCCACATGTTACTGTGTTGGTGGTTACACTGGTGACTTACACACGTGTTACTGTGTTGGGTTACACTGGGTGACTTACACACGTGTTACTGTGTTGGGTTACACTGGGTAATTTACACACGTTACTGTGTTGTACCAGAATAAACTTTCGCAATAACTTATTTACTCCTCCTGCTTCTGTCTTGTCTTCCGCGTCTCTCCTTCAGCGTGAGTGGTGTCTTCTGCGTCTCTCCTTCAGCGTGAGTGGTGTCTTCTGCGTCTCTCCTTCAGCGTGAGTGGTGTCTTCTGCGTCTCTCCTTCAGCGTGAGTGGTGTCTTCTGCGTCTCTCCTTCAGCGTGAGTGGTGTCTTCTGCGTCTCTCCTTCAGCGTGAGTGGTGTCTTCTGCGTCTCTCCTTCAGCGTGAGTGGTGTCTTCTGCGTCTCTCCTTCAGCGTGAGTGGTGTCTTCTGCGTCTCTCCTTCAGCGTGAGTGTGTGTTGTGGGGTTCTTTGCATAGATTTGGTAATATTAACAGACGATGAGCTTGGGTTTTGGTAGCGTTTAATGAGGCGTTGGATATGGGAGCTGAGGCCTATGCCTGTGTCCGTCGTCCTGCACTCAGTCTCGATGGTAACTGAACACTAGGCCGCCTGGCGCTGAGGCATTCAAGGAGGCCTATCATTGGCTGATGCCAGATCACATGGGCAGAGGTTGAAATCCTGAACAGCCGTGATGCAGCCGTTATAAGACAACCCGTACAAGTGGTGTCTTCCGCGTCTCTCCTTCAGCGTGAGTGGTGTCTTCTGCGTCTCTCCTTCAGCGTGAGTGGTGTCTTCTGCGTCTCTCCTTCAGCGTGAGTGGTGTCTTCTGCGTCTCTCCTTCAGCGTGAGTGGTGTCTTCTGCGTCTCTCCTTCAGCGTGAGTGGTGTGATAGTCAGGCTTCTCTTATCCTTTGCTCTCCTTGCACCATACTAGTTATCCACGCGACCTCTCTCACCTCAAGTCTTACTCTGCTAAATTCTTACAAATTCTCTCCCGCCTCACCTAGTACACTCACGCCGCACTGAGTACAGTCACGCCGCACTGAGTACACTCACGCCGCACTGAGTACACTCCTACAGCCTCTCCGACACTCACGTGTTGCTGGTGCGGAGGCGGCTAGCAGTGTCTTCGCACAAACTGAGACACGGCGGACGGACGTGTGTAGTAATGGATGTAACTGGTGAGACTTGCTCTACCAGTACCCTGGTGAGGGTGTCAGGCAGCCTACATACACACACAGGAGCTATGACTCGACCCCTGCAACCACATATAGGTGAGTACACACACACACACGCTAATATATAAGTGCATCATCACCCTCCTCTATTTACCCTGCACATCATACTCTTACTTCTACCCTGTTTATCATCCTCCTTACCTCCCTCAGTGTGCTTCTCTCCCTGTTTTCCCCATATTCTCCTTCGACTGTGTTTAACAGTATTCTCCTGTTATTGGTGTCGCGTGGGGCTCACCTGTGAAAGCCTTCGACTCGCAGTCACAATGAGCCCTGGGTTCGACTTCCTGGCAGGAAGAAACATCGGTGCAACTTTGTATTTCCTTCAATCACTGCTGCTCCTGCCCACCTAGCAGTGAAAATAGTTACTTATGTCTTAGCCCGATGTTTTGAGTCCAATCCCGAGAACACCTGTGTTAGAAAATGCCTTCCCTGACATTCAGTGTATCACCACTCCTTGCATCCCCTAGTGTATCACCCCCTTCAACATCATCTCCTACTGTATCAACCCACTTATTTTCAACTGTATTAACCTACCCATCTCTTAGTGTATCACTCACCCAGCTTCCCTTAGTGTATCCCCCACTAATCTTTCCCAAATTTAAACCCCAACTAACCTTTCCCTCGTGTACGACCTCACCCAGTATCCCCCCGTTTGAAGTCCCTTGACCTGCACTTCCTGGAACGCAGTCGACAAAGACACACCGCAATTTACACCTTGAAAATTGTAGAGGGACTGGTCCCAGATCTGTATCCAAAAAAATCACACTCTACGAAAGCAAAAGACTCGGCAGACGGGGCAACAAACCCTCAATGAAAAGCTGGGATGCCGTGAGTACACTAAGAGAAAAGACAATGAGTGTCAGGGGTTCAACATTGTTTAACAGCCTCCCTTTATATATTAGGGGGATTACCAATAGAACCCTGGCTGTCAAGAGGGAACCGTACAAATACCTAAAGTCAGAACCTGACCAGCCTTGCTGTGGTTCATACGTTGGATTGCTTGAGGTCAGCAGTAACAACTGGTTCATCAGGACCTGATCCATCGGGAGGCCTGAACATGGAACGGGTCGCGGGGGCGTTGATTCCCCACCCGGAACATCCTCCTGTTAGGCTCCAGACAGGTAGGAAGATTATCTGTAGTCCTGGGGACCACTGTTCCTGGAGTTCTGTTCCATACCGAACCTCCTTGTTGATGCCCAGGCTGTTGATGCCAGCGCCCGACAGTACAATGTGTGTACTACGACACAGATGATCAGCTTCTGAATTGAAGAGCTTATCAAGTTCCCTCTTGAAGACAGCTAAGGGTGTGTTGGCAATTCCCCTTATGCATGAAGGGAGGGTGTTGAAGAGTCTTGGTCCTTTTACACTTATTTTCCCCAGTTATTCATTTGAGGTATTTGCACCGTCTGGCTTCTTTTACCAAGGAAAAGCACTAAACCCGCAAGGAAATACTGAGTTCATATGAGCTGTGAAGGTTCTCTGTAAATTCTCAAGTTTTGCAATTTCGCCTGCCTTGAAGGAGGCCGTTAGTATCTAGCAACGTTCCTGGCTAGAGATAACGAGTGACCTGAAGAGTGCCATCACTGGCTTGGCATCTCTTGGTTTGAAACTTCTAGTTGTCCAACCTATCATCTTCTTTACGGTTGCAATAGTAATATAATTGATCACCAACCTTATTTTTTCCTAGTGTATCACCCCACCCATCTTCCCATAGTGTATCACCCCACCCATCTTCCCATAGTGTATCACCCCACCCATCTTCCCATAGTGTATTACCCCACCCATCTTCCCATAGTGTATCACCCTACCCATCTTCCCATAGTGTATCACCCCACCCATCTTCCCATAGTGTATCACCCCACCCATCTTCTCATAGTGTATCACCCCACCCATCTTCCCAGAGTGTATCACCCCACCCATCTTCCCATAGTGTATCACCCCACCCATCTTCCCATAGTGTATCACCCCACCCATCTTCCCATAGTGTATCACCCCACCCATCTTCCCATAGTGTATCACCCCACCCATCTTCCCATAGTGTATCACCCCACCCATCTTCCCAGAGTGTATCACCCCACCCATCTTCCCATAGTGTATCACCCCACCCATCTTCCCATAGTGTATCACCCCACCCATCTTCCCATAGCGTATCACCCCACCCATCTTCCCATAGTGTATCACCCCCACCCATCTTCCCAAAATGTTTAACCCCACCCAATGTATCACCCCTCCTATCTCCCTATGGTGAAGAAATCACCCTGGTGCCTCCATCACATCATGTAGCACTGTGTGTTCCAGCCTCCATCACATGTAGAACTGTGTGTTCTGCCTCCATCACATCATGTAGCACTGTGTGTTCCTGCCTCCATCACATGTACCACTGTGTGTTCCTGCCTCCATCACATGTAGAACTGTGTGTTCTGCCTCCATCACATCATGTAGCACTGTGTGTTCCTGCCTCCATCACATGTAGCACTGTGTGTTCCTGCCTCCATCACATGTAGCACTGTGTGTTCTGCCTCCATCACATCATGTAGCACTGTGTGTTCCTGCCTCCATCACATGTAGCACTGTGTGTTCCTGCCTCCATTACATCATGTAGAACTGTGTGTTCTGCCTCCATCACATGTAGCACTGTGTGTTCCTGCCTCCATCACATCATGTAGAACTGTGTGTTCTGCCTCCATCACATCATGTAGCACTGTGTGTTCCTGCCTCCATCACATGTAGCACTGTGTGTTCCTGCCTCCATCACATGTAGAACTGTGTGTTCCTCCCTCCATCACATGTAGCACTGTGTATTTCTGCCTCCATCACATGTAGCACTGTGTGTTCCTGCCTCCATCACATGTAGAACTGTGTGTTCTGCCTCCATCACATGTAGCACTGTGTGTTTCTGCCTCCATCACATGTAGCACTGTGCGTTTCTGCCTCCATCACATGTAGAACTGTGTGTTCCTGCCTCCATCACATGTAGCACTGTGTGTTCTGCCTCCATCACATGTAGAACTGTGTGTTCCTGCCTCCATCACATGTAGCACTGTGTGTTCCTGCCTTCATCACATGTAGCACTGTGTGTTCCTGCCTCCATCACATGTAGCACTGTGTGTTCCTGCCTCCATCACATGTAGAACTGTGTGTTCCTGCCTCCATCACATGTAGCACTGTGTGTTCTGCCTCCATCACATGTAGCACTGTGTGTTCTGCCTCCATCACATGTAGCACTGTGTTTCTGCCTTCATCACATCATGTAGCACTGTGTGTTCCTGCCTCCATCACATGTAGCACTGTGTGTTCCTGCCTCCATCACATGTAGCACTGTGTGTTCTGCCTCCATCACATGTAGCACTGTGTGTTCCTGCCTCCATCACATCATGTAGCACTGTGTGTTCCTGCCTCCATCACATGTAGCACTGTGTGTCCTGCCTCCATCACATGTAGCACTGTGTGTTCCTGCCTCCATCACATGTAGACTGTGTGTTCTGCCTCCATCACATGTAGCACTGTGTGTCCTGCCTCCATCACATGTAGCACTGTGTGTTCCTGCCTCCATCACATGTAGCACTGTGTGTTCCTGCCTCCATCACATGTAGCACTGTGTTCCTGCCTCCATCACATGTAGCACTGTGTGTTCCTGCCTCCATCACATGTAGAACTGTGTGTTCTGCCTCCATCACATGTAGCACTGTGTGTTCCTGCCTCCATCACATGTAGCACTGTGTGTTCCTGCCTCCATCACATGTAGCACTGTGTGTTCCTGCCTCCATCACATGTAGCACTGTGTGTTCCTGCCTCCATCACATGTAGAACTGTGTGTTCCTGCCTCCATCACATGTAGCACTGTGTGTTCCTGCCTCCATCACATGTAGCACTGTGTGTTCCTGCCTCCATCACATGTAGAACTGTGTGTTCCTGCCTCCATCACATGTAGCACTGTGTGTTTCCTGCCTCCATCACATGTAGCACTGTGTGTTCCTGCCTCCATCACATGTAGCACTGTGTGTTCCTGCCTCCATCACATGTAGCACTGTGTGTTCCTGCCTCCATCACATGTAGCACTGTGTGTTCCTGCCTCCATCACATGTAGCACTGTGTGTTCCTGCCTCCATCACATGTAGCACTGTGTTCCTGCCTCCATCACATGTAGCACTGTGTGTTCTGCCTCCATCACATGTAGAACTGTGTGTTCTGCCTCCATCACATGTAGCACTGTGTTTCTGCCTTCATCACATCATGTAGCACTGTGTGTTCTGCCTCCATCACATGTAGCACTGTGTGTTCCTGCCTCCATCACATTGTAGCACTGTGTGTTCCTGCCTCCATCACATGTAGCACTGTGTTCTGCCTCCATCACATGTAGCACTGTGTGTTCTGCCTCCATCACATGTAGCACTGTGTGTTCTGCCTCCATCACATGTAGCACTGTGTTTCTGCCTCCATCACATGTAGCACTGTGTGTTCTGCCTCCAACACATGTAGCACTGTGTGTTCCTGCCTCCATCACATGTAGCACTGTGTTCTGCCTCCATCACATGTCACACTGTGTGTTCTGCCTCCATCACATGTAGACTGTGTGTTCTGCCTCCATCACATGTAGCACTGTGTTTCCTGCCTCCATCACATGTAGACTGTGTGTTCCTGCCTCATCACATGTACATGTGTGTTCCTGCCTCCATCACATGTAGAACTGTGTGTTCTGCCTCCATCATCATGTAGCACTGTGTGTTCCTGCCTCCATCACATGTAGCACTGTGTGTTCCTGCCTCCATCACATGTAGCACTGTGTGTTCTGCCTCCATCACATGTGCACTGTGTGTTCCTGCCTCCATCACATGTAGCACTGTGTGTTCCTGCCTCCATCACATGTAGAACTGTGTGTTCTGCCTCCATCACATGTCACTGTGTGTTCCTGCCTCCATCACATGTAGACTGTGTGTTCTGCCTCCATCACATGTAGCACTGTGTGTTCTGCCTCCATCACATGTAGCACTTTTGTTCTGCCTCCATCACATGTAGACTGTGTGTTCTGCCATCACATGTGCATGTGTTCTGCCATCACATGTAGCACTGTGTGTTCTGCCTCCATCACATCATGTAGCACTGTGTGTTCTGCCTCCATCACATCATGTAGCACTGTGTGTTCTGCCTCCATCACATCATGTAGCACTGTGTGTTCTGCCTCCATCACATGAACGCTGCGTCTGGTTTAATAACATTGTTGTGGCCAGTAAAAGACAACACATAAGGAGGGGCAATCTCCACTCTCCCCCCCATAGTGACGGTTCTTGTGGCTGTCTTGTAATGGTGGTGGTTGGTTGTGGTTGTTGTTGCTATTGTTGTTTTTGCTTTTGTGCTGCTAGTACTGTTGTTGCTGTTGTTGTTACTCTTGCTGTTGTTATTCTTGCTGTTATTGTTTTTGTTGCCGCTGCTGTTGTTATTGTTAGTAGTGGTGGTGGTATTGTTGCTATTGTTGTTGTTGGTGGTATTGTAGGTGATGGTGTTGGAGGTGGTGGTGGTGTTGGAAGTGGTGTTGGTGGTGGTGGTGTTGGTGTAGTTGTTGGTGGTGTTGTTGTTGGCGGTTTTGTTATTGTTGGTGGTGGAATGTTGGTGGTGGTGTTGTTGGTGGTGTTGTTGGTGGTGGTGTTAGTGGTGTTGATGTGGTGGCAGCATCATTCGGCGCGGCGGTGACGGCGACGATGAAGCGAATGATGATGAGAATGATGATGAGAATGATGATGAGAATGATGATGAGAATGATGATGAGAATGATGATGAGAATGATGATGAGAATGATGATGAGAATGATGATGAGAATGATGATGAGAATGATGATGAGAATGATGATGAGAATGATGATGAGAATGATGATGAGAATGATGATGAGAATGATTGATGATGAACTTAAAATATTTATGATAAAGTTAATAACGTTGACAACAGGGGACCACAGACGTACCGTGGACACTCGTCTACACCTCCCTCAGTATGGGTAGTCACAGGGGGGAAAAAACGTACCGTGGACACTCTTCTGCACCTCCCTCAGTATGGTTAGTCACAGAGTGGGACAAACGTACCGTGGACACTTGTCTCCACCTCCCTCAGTATGGGTAGTCACAGGGGGGAACAAACGTACCGTGGACACTCTTCTGCACCTCCCTCAGTATGGGTAGTCACAGGGGGGACAAACGTACCGTGGACACTTGTCTCCACCTCCCTCAGTATGGGTAGTCACAGGGGAGAACAAACGTACCGTGGACACTCTTCTGCACCTCCCTCAGTATGGGTAGTCACAGGGGGGACAAACGTACCGTGGACACTCTTCTGCACCTCCCTCAGTATGGTTAGTCACAGAGTGGGACAAACGTACCGTGGACACTCGTCTCCACCTCCCTCGGTATGGGTAGTCACAGAGTGGGACAAACGTACCGTGGAATCTCGTCTCCACCTCCCTCAGTATGGGTAGTCACAAGGGGGACAAACGTACCATGGACACTCGTCTCCACCTCCCTCAGTATGGGTAGTCACAGGGGGGAACAAACGTACCGTGGAGACTCGTCTCCACCTCCCTCAGTATAGGTAGTCACAGAGTGTGACAAACGTACCGTGGACACTCGTCTTCACTTCCCTCAGTATGGGTAGTCACAGGGGGACACAAACGTACCGTGGACACTCGTATCCACCTCCCTCGGTATGGGTAGTCACAGGGGGGACAAACGTACCGTGGACACTCGTCTCCACCTCCCTCAGTATAGGTAGTCACAGGGGGGGACAAACGTACCGTAAACACTCGTCTCCACCTCCCTCAGTATGGGTAGTCACAGAGTGTGACAAACGTACCGTGGACACTCGTCTGCACTTCCCTCAGTATGGGTAGTCACAGGGGGACACAAACGTACCGTGGACACTCGTATCCACCTCCCTCGGTATGGGTAGTCACAGGGGGGACAAACGTACCGTGGACACTCGTCTCCACCTCCCTCAGTATGGGTAGTCAAAGGGGGGACAAACGTACCCTGGACACTCGTCTCTACCTCCCTCAGTATGGGTAGTCACAGGGGGGACAAACGTACCGTGAACACTCGTCTCGACCTCCCTCAGTATGGGTAGTCACAGAGTGGTACAAACGTACCGTGGACACTCGTCTTCACCTCCCTCAGTATGGGTATTCACAGGGGGGACAAACGTACCGTGAACACTCGTCTCCACCTCCCTCAGTATGGGTAGTCACAGGGGGAACAAACGTACCGTGGACACTTGTCTCCACCTCCCTCAGTATCGGTAGTCACAGGGGGGAACAAACGTACCGTGAACACTCGTCTGCACCTCCCTCAGTATGGGTAGTCACAGGGGGGACAAACGTACCGTGGACACTCGTCTCCACCTCCCTCAGTATGGGTAGTCACAGGGGGGACAAACGTACCGTGGACACTCGTCTGCACTTCCCTCAGTATGGGTAGTCACAGGGGGGACAAACGTACCGTGGACACTCGTCTGCACCTCCCTCAGTATGGGTAGTCACAGGGGGGAACAAACGTACCGTGGACACTCGTCTGCACTTCCCTCAGTATGGGTAGTCACAGGGGGGACAAACGTACCGTGGACACTCGTCTCCACCTCCCTCAGTATGGGTAGTCACAGGGGGGAACAAAGGTACCGTGGACACTCGTCTCCACCTCCCTCAGTATGGGTAGTCACAGGGGGAACAAACGTACCGTGGACACTCGTCTCCACCTCCCTCAGTATGGGTAGTCACAGGGGGGAACAAAGGTACCGTGGACACTCGTCTCCACCTCCCTCAGTATGGGTAGTCACAGGGGGAACAAAGGTACCGTGGACACTCGTCTGCACCTCCCTCAGTATGGGTAGTCACAGGGGGGAACAAACGTACAGTGGACACTCGTCTGCACCTCCCTCAGTATGGGTAGTCACAGGGGAGAACAAACGTACAGTGGACACTCGTCTCCACCTCCCTCAGTATGGGTAGTCGCAGGGGAAACAAACGTACCGTGGACACTCGTCTGCACCTCCCTCAGTATGGGTAGTCACAGGGGGAACAAACGTACCGTGGACACTCGTCTGCACCTACCTCAGTATGGGTAGTCACAGGGGGAACAAACGTACCGTGGACACTCGTCTGCACTTCCCTCAGTATGGGTAGTCACAGGGGGAACAAACGTACCGTGGACACTCTTCTGCACCTCCCTCAGTATGGTTAGTCACAGAGTGGGACAAACGTACCGTGGACACTTGTCTCCACCTCCCTCAGTATGGGTAGTCACAGGGGGGAAAAAACGTACCGTGGACACTCTTCTGCACCTCCCTCAGTATGGTTAGTCACAGAGTGGGACAAACGTACCGTGGACACTTGTCTCCACCTCCTCAGTATGGGTAGTCACAGGGGGGAACAAACGTACCGTGGACACTCTTCTGCACCTCCCTCAGTATGGGTAGTCACAGGGGGGACAAACGTACCGTGGACACTTGTCTCCACCTCCCTCAGTATGGGTAGTCACAGGGGAGAACAAACGTACCGTGGACACTCTTCTGCACCTCCCTCAGTATGGGTAGTCACAGGGGGGACAAACGTACCGTGGACACTCTTCTGCACCTCCCTCAGTATGGTTAGTCACAGAGTGGGACAAACGTACCGTGGACACTCGTCTCCACCTCCTCGGTATGGGTAGTCACAGAGTGGGACAAACGTACCGTGGATACTCGTCTGCACCTCCTCAGTATGGGTAGTCACAGGGGGAACAAACGTACCGTGGACACTCGTCTGCACTTCCCTCAGTATGGGTAGTCACAGGGGGACAAACGTACCGTGGACACTCGTCTCCACCTCCTCAGTATGGGTAGTCACAGGGGAACAAACGTACCGTGGATACTCGTCTGCACCTCCCTCAGTATGGGTAGTCACAGGGGGGAACAAACGTACCGTGGACACTCGTCTGCACTTCCCTCAGTATGGGTAGTCACAGGGGGAACAAACGTACCGTGGACACTCGTCTGCACTTCCCTCAGTATGGGTAGTCACAGGGGGAACAAACGTACCGTGGACACTCGTCTGCACTTCCTCAGTATGGGTAGTCACAGGGGGGAACAAACGTACCGTGGACACTCGTCTGCACCTCCCTCAGTATGGGTAGTCACAGGGGGAACAAACGTACCGTGGACACTCGTCTCCACCTCCCTCAGTATGGGTAGTCACAGGGGGGAACAAACGTACCTTGGACACTCGTCTGCACCTCCTTCAGTATGGGTAGTCACCTTGTTCCATTTACCTACAAAAAAATAAAGAAAAAACTCCTTTAAGAATCTCCTAATAAAACAACAAATAAACAATGCATGTCGGTGTAGGTGTGTGTAATAAATTAAGGATTATATTTAATCTGTATATAAATCTTCTATATTTATCAAATGTGGCGAATTAATATAAATTACGTGACCAGAAATGTGAAAAAAAATTGCCACGTTTGGCCTGGTCAAGGACCGATCCACAGGGGGCGTTGACCCACTGTTTCCCTCCAGGTAGACTCCAGGTAGACTCCAGGTAGACAGTGAAACAAACGCACTACAGTGCTTTCGTGCGTTTACACACGCATCTTCACAGTGTATTATTATTATTATTGTTATTATGTTCATGTGGAGTAAGAAATCTAAATCAGATGTTTTTAAAAATAAATGCAAGTAAATTATGGCTGATGATTAGCCTATCAAAACGATGAGGTGAATCAACATTGTCTCGGTGGGCCATTTCAGAAAAAGAGAAAGAGGAGAAGGAAGATGATGTTGAAGAGGAGGAGGAGGAAGAGGAGACGGAGGAGGAGGAGATAAGTAGGAGGAAAACAAGGAAGATGGGTAGGGAAAGGAGGAGAAGAGGGAATGAAAAGGAGGAAGAGAGTGAGGATGGGGAGGAGAAGAAGCAAGAAGAAAAATTACATGTGTATGGAGACGGAAGGAGAGGAAAGGAAACACATGAGAGAGTGCAAGGCAGAGGGGAAAAAAATATTTTATTAGAAAATAGGCAAAGGATGACACGAGAGAGGAGCAGGAGAATAAATGAGAGGAAAAGTGCCAAGAGGCAAGGTGCTTTCCATGGCACCTTCGGACAGGTCAGATGTTGACCAGTGCCACTGTGAGAGACGGAGATGCCACATGATATGGGAGTGGAAAAAGGGTGTCATAGTACCAAGAGTCAGGTTTAACTTCTAAATCTGTCTTCTCCACACTGGCAGGCGACCAACAACACAACATCGTATACGTGTAACGTGTCGTATACCTGTAATGTGTCGTATATCTGTCACGTGTCGTATACCTGTAGTGAACACAACTGTAACTGTGGCTACATTCTACATAGTCTGGACGTGTAATTTCGTATGTATCTCCGACACAGCGCCAACAACAACAGTTGGGAATTACACACACGTAACAAAACAAGTTTTTGTTGGGGTAATGTTTCGCCCTAAACAGGATTTCATCGAGTCGTGACTTGGGAAAGTTCCACACAGAGCGAAACGTCTTCCCGGTTAAAGTTTACTCTGCAACATGTCATAATTCAGTGTATGAATATTGGTCGACCTTCACTTCACACCAGAATGAAACTTATGACGACGTTTCGGTCCGACTTGGACCATTAGATAGTAACCGAAACATCGTCATAACTGGATGATGAACTGACTGATTGATGAACTAACTGGCTGACGAACTGTATGGCTGATAAGCTCATTGGCCAAAGAATTTGCTGACGAATGAACTGGCTGGCTGAGAGCTGAAGGCTGATTGTTTGCATGACTGGCTGACCAGCTGGGTGACTGACATGCTGATCAACTGGCAGACTGATTGAGAGGCTTGTTAGATCGGATGATCTGTTGCCTGGCTGATGGACCCAGAGAGATGAATAGGTGACTAGCTTGTTGATCACCTCTTCAGAAAGACGCGACAGTCATCTGCAAACCCAGACTTCAACAAACCCTCCATCAAATATATTGAACACCAGTGTGTGTGGTGTGATAGACACATACTATTGTAGCAATTTGTATTAAATACTCCATTATAACTCCAGTGTGTATTATGACTATCATACTATTGGAGCAGCTGGTATGATTTTAGTGTGTGGTATGACTTGATCACACTACTGGAGCATGGAGCAGCTGGTATGATTCCAGTGTGTGGTATGACTTGATCACACTACTGGAGCAGCTGGTATGATTCCAGTGTGGCTAGTACATACTACTTTAACAGCTGGCATTACTACTCGATAATACCAGTGTGTAGTGTAGCTAACTCACACCACTATAGCAGCTAGTGTGACCCACTGGATAACACCACCAGTGTTTATAGTGGCTAGCTCAATGTGACCCACAAAACAACGCATGCAGATTACCCGAGTTTTATCTTACCTGTGTTAATTACCTTAATCACTACCATTACTGAACATAACGTAGTATTACCGCTCTAATTACCGGCCTTCCTGTGTATATTGACGATTATGTGAATCGATGTTTGCTTATTTACAAACATGTGAGTAGATCCGAACACAAAAGTGAAATAAAGACGAGTTATTGGCAAAAAAAAAAATCAATATGAAAGCAATTACGTGAAAAAATACACGGAGTACTGTACGTTTATGCCTCAACTGAGACCCTGATCAGCAACATAGTATACTCCAGAGATGAAAGACATAGAACTAGTTCTCTTTCTCAATATAAGTCGTTGTGTGCATGATTGTGTTGAGAGTGCTGACATGTACAGTCTGTGTACAGTGGTGTTTCAGTGTGTATACATGGATGTTTATATGACTATTTACGTATTGTGACATGCTAAGAGTACGTTACATTTTATGTCACACACCCATATAGCCATGCCCTCCCGACCAGAGAACCAGATGCTCAGAGTGTAACAAGCGGGACCTTCCTTGTTATGCTAGCACTTGGGTTCAACCCAGCCAATAACAAGGAAGCCAGACAAAGTTGTGCAACAATGTTGGAGACTCGTGGATCAACACAGGCAGACTTACCTCAGCTCTGGTCGCTCACAGTTTTCACTGTGTTTCTTGCTTGCAACATTGGCTTTGTACATATTGCATATACATTGGACATATATTTGCATGTTGTTTGGTGAAGGAGAAATATATAAGAATCTACTCACTGGTGACTGTTGCTCATACCTCATTTCCTACCTTGGGAATCCTGCTACCACCTAGTGTGCAGTTTATTTATGGTCTTAGTAATACGTATGTTGATATGAATTTATATTACAATAAACTTTTTTTTTGGGGGGGGTGGAGGGGGAGGGAAGAAAGATACAAACAGTACATGGAGAATAAAATGAATGTTGGAATTAAAATGTTGATACATGTTACATGGTGTAAAGTAGTAAAGCCCAGCGAGGCTTCATAAAGATTATAGTTTGTGATATTTTGGGAGCTTATCAGATACAAAAGAAGACTTTGTGGTTTCTTATCAAGGTTAAAGCATATTAACTACACGAGGGTCATTAAGGCTGCATTTCACTTACACTCCACCAGTCAAGGCTACTGAAGTAAATGCGCTGTATGACCCCCTGTGGTTTAGCGCTTCTTTTTGATTATAATAATAATACTGAAGTAAATTCTCAGTGTTTAAATAGAGATTATATCTGGATAATTAGGGAAGAATAGTAAGGTTATAGGAAAATATTAATATATTGAATCGTATTTAGTGACAAGTCCTTATTCTCCCTTATAAATAACCTTAATAAAATAACCTTAATAAAAATTCAATAAAGTGAGTAGGATAACACCAACTTTCAATATTTACAATTCATTTAGGATAACACATCAGAACTGATAGATTAATAAAGCTGTATGGGATACGAGAAGTATATAAAAAAAATAATAAGTGTTGAAACGAAATATTTAACAAGAGTACAAAACAAAAGGAAAAATAAAGCTGAAATCTTAAGGAGAAAAGGAATAAAGAGTAATACTAGTTAAAGATTTAGGGGGGGGGGAAGAAAACAAAACAAACAATAATGAAAAAAAAGAGTAAAAAATTAAAGTTAAAGATTAAGAAAGTTAAACATTAAGAAACGAGGCAAAAAGACGAGGGAATAAAAGACAAGATAACAAAGGCAGTAATGAACAACTTATTGTTATACCTAGAGGACATCCAAACTATCTTAAAATATTAAAAATAACAAAAATAAAGACAAACATTCCTGCTAACATGCATCTCCCCCCCCCCCGTCCCACAGTCACGGTAGCTCCACTAATTGACCTATGCAAATAAAAATATAGATCCAATTTTAACTCAGTTTTCGTATAAGACCTCAAACTTGTCAGAAGGATTTACGCTGAGCCTCCCCCAGATTTATCGTCATCATCAAAGTCATCACGAACACATACACGCATATATAAAGGCGCACGCACGCACGCACAAAAGCACACACTCATGCACGCGCCTCACACCCCTGTAACTAAGAGCTAAGAGCAATATTCGTGGCTGGGGAGGGGGAGGACACCTAAATCACTCTCGTTCGTGTTAAGTAAAGGCTAAACTTGAGGCCATTTTCTTGTCCATCCTCACGACATGAAGCATAAAAGCTTTGTATTATAGTGCTCCTGTGTGGCCAGGTGACAGACACATTAGTTAAGCTGTGTTTATCATGGCTTAGTAACCACTGGTCAGCGCCTGTGACTGCGGCAACAAGCACACAAGCAGGCATGAAACACAAGTAATGAGAAGCATGCATTCATTTTTAGATGATGTGTCGCTTAGGATTGAGCTTTCTCAAGTCTCAGTCCTGATTGTGCACAATCCTGAGAATCCTGAGCGAAACGTCGTATATTAAAAAGAAAACTGTCTTTATATCAAGTCATAGTTGTCCACTTAGACTACAGGACTGAAACGATACCTTTACCTTTTAATAGTAGGGAATAAATATAAACAAACAGGGGAGTCAAATTGACAATGATCTAAGTATAAAGCCTACTTTTGTACACCATTATACTTAGCCAATGGAGAGAAATTGTATAAAACACCTACACAATGGAAATGCAGCGTAATAACATCATTTATTAATAACGTTTCGCCCACGCAGTGGGCTTTTTCAAGTTATTTGACAACGTTTTCGCCCACTGTATGGACAAACGTTGTCAGTAAAAGATTTCATTCGTTTATTTCTCTGTTTTCACTCTAAGCCAAACTTGACTCTGCTGAAGGATGACAAGCAATATTATACTTAAAGACTATGTCACTGCCTGTAACAGTTGCCTTCCTTGATGGAGGTGGAAGAGAACTACTGACCAGTATAAAAATTGCTCCCAGGCAGGAGGTAACCTGGCTGGGAGCTTACCCAACTGCCCTTAATTCCAATAGTCACAACAACCTGAATGTCTATAGGCGACCCTAAATGAATATATACACCTAGACACCTAACAAGGACAATGCTGGATACATTTTACGGAGATCCTCGTTACCTCACCGTGTGTTCTAAAGTCAGAGAACCCCATCTACCGGCTGGGAGAGTCACCAATTCCTAGCTGTATTGCCCTGACAATACCAGGCTTCACAAAACAAACTATGGAGAAAAGAGCATACGCAAAACACCCTGTGTCTTATTTCGAAAGGACGATACTACCTGACTCACATCACTGGTAGTAACATCACGAGGCTGTGATGTTACTACCAGAGAGGAGACACACATGAGGTTAACACAGCTATATACGATAGCTGGGATACAGACATATTATGATTGCGGGGTTATAGCAATGTTACGACAGCGGAGTTACAGCTATGCTGTGGTAACAGGGTTAAAGTTATTCTGCGACAGCGAGATTACAGCTGTACTACGATAGTTGAGTTATAGCTATATTATGATAACAGAGTTTTAGCTAAACTACAATAGTGGGGTTATAGATATGCTACGATAGTGAAGGAAGGACTGCATTATAATAGAGGATTTGTAAGATGTTACGATAGCAAAGATGTAATTGTACTACGATAAGCTATAATTATTCTACGATAAAAGAGACAGATACAGTACGATAGCAGTTACAGCTAAGATTGCTGAGTTAAACCTACACCACAGTAGTGTCTCTAATTCCATTAGTGCACGTCACTAGCATGGTTGAATCTTGTGCAAAATGCTGAGGCTCAATGCACGTCCAGTACTAGGAGTCTCACAGTCATGTCAGATCAAAGAGACATATTAGTTAACTGTCTTGTCAGAGGTGCGCCTATACTACTGCTGGGCTATTCTTCCAAAACTGCAAATACCTCCACCCCTCCTTCAGAGTGCAGGCACTGTACTCCCCACCTACAGGACTGAAGTCAGGATAATCGGTTTCCCTGAATACCTTCACAAAATGTTACCTTGCTCACACTCCATTAGCTTGTCAAGCTCCAGAAACAATTTGCCTCCACTCACTCCTATGTAACAGGTTAACATACGCTTGCTGGATGTCCAAGTCCCTTGCACACAAGAACCTCCTTTACCCTCCCTCCCACCATCCTCTTGTAGGGTGACCCCTACCCTGCCCCCCCCTCCACTACAGAGTTATAAACTTTGCAAGTCATCCTATTTTGCTCCAACCTCTCTAAATGTCCAAACCACCTCAGCAACCCTTCCTCTGCCCTCTGGATAATACTGTTAGTAACCCCGCACCTCCTAATCTTCAAGCTACGAATTCTCTGCATTATACTCATACCACACAGTGCCCTCAGACACGACATCACTACCTCTAGCGTCCTCCTCGCTGTTATATTCACAACTCATGCTTCACACCCATATTAGTGCGTTGGTACCACTAAACGTTCATTCCCTCCATCTTTTTTTTTTTTTTTGCCTCCATGGATAACGTTCTTTGTTTCCACAGATGCTTCAGTGCAACACCCACTAATTTTCCCTCGTCAATTCACCTCATCTTTCATGGACCTATCTGCTGACAAGTCCACTCCCAAACATCTGAACACATTCACTTCCTCCATAATCTCCAATCTTCCAATCTGATATCTAATCTTTCATTACCTATTTTTTTTGTTACCCTCATCACCTTGCTCTTTCCTATGTTCACTTTTAATTTCCTTATTTTACATATCCACCCAAATTCGTCAACCAACTTTTGCAACTTCTCTTCAAAATTTCCCAAAAGCACAGCGTCATCTGGAAAAGACAACTGTAACACCTTAGCAATCACTTCTTTTACAACCCCATCTATAATTACGTTAAACAACCATAGTGACATAATGCATTCTTGGGAAATAATCTCCCTCTCTCCTACATACCCTATCCTGAGCCTCGCTATCCTCATAAAAACTCTTAAAAACAATTGGAAAAAGGTGGGCTAAGAGAGCACAGGTACTCGAGTGTGCAGCAGAAGATTGTGGGTATAGGAGGATGTGTGCAGGGAGGAAGAAGAGCGATTGGTGGAATGGCTTGCAACATCTACCACATTGCTCCCATATCCAGCCTATTATATGCATCTTCCAAATCCATAAATGCAACGATAACTTCCTTACCCTTGTCTAAATACTTTTCACTTATATGCTTCAATATAAACACTTGGTCTGCACATCCCCTACCCCTTCCTAAAACCTTCTTGTTTATCTGGTATTCACAACAGGCTTATTCCATTATAATTCTTACACTCTTTTGTCCTACAGACTTCAAAGAATAGACCGAAACATGTAACAAGAGCCTATTTCCCAAGATGCGTTGTTTTTAAAGAAATTCAAAGTCCCATTAGCACGAGAGCTCGGTATTCCTTGAAGCATGAGCTTAAATTCAGGTGAAATCCCAAAGGCCCTAAAAATATTAAAACATAACTTCTCTTTAAAAAGGAGCCATTTGACATGTGAATATAAAGTGATAACCCATAAAATGAGGTCTGGGTATAACAAGAAAGTAGGGAAATGGATATTCAAATTTCTAACAAAGAGAACACTTAAGAGTAGTAGTAAAGAAAACAATGCCCAGTCTCAGCAAGATAAAAAAAAGTCTAGTCCTTCAAGACACTGCCATAGCGCCATTACGGAAAAATGCCTACAGATTTAAATAAGATTTTCCAACGGGAAAATTAAAATAGCATGATGTTCAGTGGTGAAACTGCTGAAATGTCGAAATAAAGATAAGTTAAACCCGAACACATTATATAATAGGTAGACAGACCATCACAAAGAACGCAAGGAACATAATAAGAAAAATGTAGCAAAGGCCAGGAAAATGACAGGATGGATTATGAGATTTTTCAAAATAAGAGAACCAATAATAATGATTGTAACAATCAAATCAAAGATTCTCTCACGACTTGAATGTTGTTCTGTGCTCACAGCAACCTTCAAGGTGGAAGAGAGAGCAGAGCTGGAAAATACAGAGGTAATATACTGCCTGGAATGCTTCAAAGCATTACTGGAACGCTTCAAAGCATTACTGGAATGTTTTAATGCCCATGCACTTTTCTCTTGGGAACGAAGAAAGAGATATATGATAAAGTACTCGACTATATGAAAGATACTGGAGGACCTGGTCCCAAATCTGTCATAAGAGCTTAGAATAACCCCAGTGAAAATGATGGTTGTCAGAAGCACAATTAGAATGAACTGTGTCAACTTCAGTGTCCAAGACTATCTAACCTATTTCATTAGACATAAGAAATATTGCCCGAACGAAAGTTAAAGTTTTCTTGAGCAAACTGGTCCTATATCTCCTGAAAGTACCTGATCATCTATATTGTAATGAGTGTGAGGCCTGCAAGTTACGGTCGAATAATTCTCAACATCGGTTACAGGTATGTCACAGGTATGGCTCTGTAGTATATACATTCAGTAGATTAAGGAGACGATTGTGTTTAAGTAAGAAGATGTGACTGCGACATTTTATGTATTTTGCTACACTACTACTCAACTTTTATTTGTATAAATGTTCAGAAACAAGACATTGCAAGATACAACGTTTACTCGACATTCCTAAAAAGTTGCAACATTGTGGAAACCCTCGTTTATGTAAACAGCCTATCCAGAGGCTCTTTCAAACTGCGCGGCACTATGGTGCTGCCCTCTATAGGCCTATCAAGGTCGGGCTGGTCAGCCATGCTTCTTCCTCACTCTGGCGGCCTACCTCACAGAACCAGGATCTACCCTTGCTGGCTCCCGGTCCCCTCACGCTCTGTTCCCGTGTATACCCACACCTTGCCATTAATAAACTGAGTCTAGTCATCGGCCGTATCTCTGCACCTACGCTACCATTCTACTGCCCAGACGTAAGCAGCCAAGAAAATAGACTTAACATTTACTCCTCGTTTATTTACCGGGTCGAATTCTATGAGTGAAGTTGAAGGAAAGAGTAAAGTGAGACCACTGAAGATATGATTAAAATCGACAACAATCAAGGAAGTTCTTCATGAATGCATGCGAATGAGCATCTCATTTTTGAGTTTCAATAAATTCACCTGTGCTTTTTTCTGCAAACCGAGCAATGAAAAACCAATTGGTCTACACAATTTATAACAAATAAAAGGGATCTTGGTATACTTGTACATAAGGATGATAGGTAAGCCAACGCTTGGAAAAAACTGTGCACGTTGGCAAATTTCTAATTTGAAATTTTTGAAGTCATGTGACAATCATGAAGGATCGTCAGCCCATTAGTATTCAGATGATCGCACTCTTATGACCATTAAAGTGAAAGTATTTGTACAGCATATATCAGCTGGAGATGTTGCAAGCAAACAGCATCTTTGCCATATAGCAAGTAAACAGCAAACAAGCTGTTGCTGCTAGCGACCTGCAGGCTTACATAGCCGTCACTTCCTGGCTGATCTGGCCTTTCTTTGCGAGTATCAGTCCAGTTTCCTCTTGAAAATTTGCACATTTCTTCAACCCATATTACTTATTGCTGCTGGTAGAAGATTAAAGAGTTTTGGGCCATGCATGTTGTCACTGTCTTCTCTAACTGTACTTATTGTATCCTTACTTTTCACAGGATTTATTCTACACTTGTCTCGGTATCTCTAAATCCAGTAAGCTGTTATGGCAGTGTGCTGAGTAAGGACCTTTACACGTGTAGTATTTTCTATGTATCATAAACTATCTCTTAGGTTCTTATTTTATGTTCCAAATGTTTTGTAACATAACAGTGATTTAGATGCTTTATTGACTCTAAATGGGCATTTAACAACTATTGATTTTTCTCTCGCCTTGAAAGCAGCTGTGAACACAGAACATTATCCTAGAAGTGAGAACAAAAATAATGTATAGAATATAATCATCAGCGTGACTTTTATTGTTCTAAAAATTTTCCGAATTCTTGAAAGACTTGGGAATAATTATGTTAACTGACCTTTCTTTTAAAGAATACATTAAGACCAAGGTCATGACAGCCAGAAAGATGATGGGGTTGGTAATGAGAACTTTCAAAACGGGGGGAAATAATGACATTGGTGATACTTTTCATATCAGTTTCTCTCTCTCATTTGAAATATTATTCAGTGTTGACGGCCCCGTTTAGGGCTGGAGAAATATCAAAGCTGCAACTGATACAGATATCGCGTACAGCCTTCAAAGAGCCATAAAAAAAACACTTAAATTAATGGGAACGCCTTAAAGTCTTAAATATGTACTTATTAGAGCGGAGGAGAGAGAGATTATAATATTTACCTAGAAATTACTAGAGGGCCTGGTCCCAGATCTGCACACTGCTATAACAATATTCTGGAGTAAGAGATATGAGAGGAAGTGGAAAATAAATCCAGTGAATAGCAGGGGTGCAGTGGGCATAATAAGGGAACACTATATCAACGTCCCTGGCACCAGATTATTCAACATCTTACCAAAAGATATCAGAAACACTGCTGAGACAAGTGTAGAAGTCTTTCAAGAGGACATAGGGCAGGTACCTTCACCAGGTGCCAGATCAACCAGGCTGTGATGGATATGTGAGTCAGCGGACCACCAGCAGCAACAACCTGGTTGACCAGGCAAGCCCCAGACGAGTTTGGCCCTAAGCCGGGCTCTGGGAGTAGAAACAATCACTGAACTCATCAAAGGTAAAAGGAATATTGGCTTGCAACTTTATCGACTTTTGATATGTTTGCCTTGCATTGTTCTCCAAACAATTGGTTGTCTGACGTGATTATTCTTAGATCTTTTAAATGTTGCTCTCGGTCAGTTGCATGGTCTGCTTGCATTCTGCATCGTGCGCTCGTTTGTTAAATGTTTGTTTTTCATTAACTAAGCATTTGGAACTTGGCATCGTTGAACGTCATACTATTCTCCACTGCAGAATGGAAAACTTTGTTGATGTAAAGTATAACTGTTCTGTTTCTTCTACTGTTGGTGATCACCAACAGCCTGACTGATCAGAGACCATGCCATGATTAACGGACAAAGGGAGGGGGGCTGGCGAAACGTTCTGGGAAAATAAATGAAATAATGGAAAGGCATTGGTATATGTTGATGCATGTTAACCTAACATTTCTAAGTCATAATGCAAGTAATTTATTTTCTTGTTTTGATGTTGTCATTCCTGAGTGCCAATTAATGAAATTATATTATTAATTTAATTCTTATCAAAATCTGTTTTTTTTTTAATTAAAAGTAAATATCATTTTGTAAGTCGACATATGCCATCAATGCGTATGTGAGTGCGCGTGTGTATACTCACCTGTATGTGGTTGCAGGCGTCAAGTTTCAGCTCCTGGCCCCGGTTCTTCCCTGGTCACTACTAGGTTCACTTCTGGCTGAATCTTATCGTACCTTTTCTTAAAGTAAATGTAGAACCTACCTCTTGTACTTCGTAGTCCAAATTGCTCCATATGTTATCATATCATCCCTTGTACTTCTGTCCTCCAGTGTCATCCTGCTGAGTTCCCTTAATTAATTAACCTCTCCTCATGGAACATACCCTTTAACTCCGAGGTTTGCCTTGTTGCAAACCTCTGCACTCTGCACTTTCTCCAATTTCTTGACATGTTTGACCGGGTGTGGGTTCCATACTGGTGCTGCATACTCCAATATGGGCCTGACGTACAAGGTATAGAGTGTCGTAAATGACCTCTTTCTTAGATGTCTAAAAGATAGTCATAAATTTACCAGATGGGCATTTGCTGCAGAAGTCATTTGATTGATGCGTACCTCAGGCGATATGTTTGGTACAATACTTACCCTAAGGTCCTTCTCCTTGGAATTTGTCTTCATTGAACATCATATTGCTTTTCCGCTTTCCAATGGACAACGGAGAACAATATGATGTTCAATGAAGACAAATTCCAACTACTCCGTTATGGAAAATTGGGAAATAATAGCTAGGACTGAGTATATTACAAACTCTTAAATCGATTATATTTTAGCTATTTAAAATTGAAGTCACGTGATTTCTTTTCGAAAATATTATGAGTTGCATCCTTTATAATGTGATGTTAAATATTTAATTACATTCTTGCTGATTTTTGTTGTACGAATTTTTGAAACTCGTAATTTTGTAAATGTTTCACTATTTTTTTTTTATGAAATGAATTTAAATAGTTAAATAATAATGTCTCTCAATAAGTGTGAGATCTATTTAGATAAATAAATCTGCGATGAAATGCCGTTTATATTTTCAAAATATTTATGATAAAGTGCTGTTATTTAAAAAAAAAAAAAAGCTTGTTTACTTTCAGCCGATATCCACCAACCTTTCAGCATATTATGAAATTTTTGAATATACATTATATTAAAAATCATTGTGTTAGTATACATTTTGCTAAAAAATATTGTGAAGTTTAGACAATTAGAAAGATCAAAGTAGTGCCGTGGCCCTTGAGCCTCCGGCACTCCTTGCAGTGAAGGATCAACGTTGGCTTAGTGCCTCATAAAATACAATAAAAATACAGTTTCTTCTGGGCGTCATGTTTTTTTTTATATAAAATTAAAATAAACTGTTCTTTGAATTACTGTACCAACATCACACATCAGACATAATCCAGATCTATAAAAAGAAAAAACAAACAAATGATAAGTGAAAAGCCAACGCGAGGAGTCTGGCTTGCCATGTAAACAATGAAAAGTGCGGACGTTGAGGAAGCCAGGTGGTCTCCGCCATCAAGCCAGGAGACCACAGGGGATCCGTGGTTCCAGCTATAACGTTCTTACTGACTCTCACTGCGTGTAAGACGTTGTAAAAATATATATAATGCTATTCCAGGGTCTTTTTAATCCATAAACCGGGTACGCAAGCGGAAGAACAGGACAGCCCTTTGCTCTTCTTCCTTCATCTTTGCCCTTCTCTTCTCTCAGCTTATCTCCTTCCACCTCAGCCCCTCTCCTTCCCACTCTGCCCTTCTCCAGCTCTCTCAGCCTCTCTTCTACCCCCTCCCCCTCTGCCCTTCTCTTCTGTTCTTCATTTTCTCTGGCCTCTTCTTTCCCCTCTGTCTCTCTCCTGTCAGGAAACACTTGTCCTGTTTCCTGACGAACCTTACCTAACCTCTCTCCTTCTACAAAACAGGTGATGAAGTGATCCTAGGTAATAACAGTTATCTACTGGTGACTACAATACAAACCCAGGAGCAGGACATCAACCTGTCCTGGCAAATTCTTTCAATTTCTCTCATACGGTTTTTTCAGCAAATTTTTCGATCTACATAACGTATCTTTTGTTATGCTAGATTAGGCTAGGCTAGGCTATGCTATGGCTAGATTAGATTAGGTTTGGCTAGTTTTGCTTAGGTTAGGTTAGATTTGTTACGCATGATTGCAATTTATCAATGAAAATTAATTATAACACTACAACGCCAATAAATTAATTAGAGTAGAGGCGATAAAATACAGTCAGATAATCATTGAATAAGGATTGAGATCAGTAATCCATTTTACTGTCTAAGCAGCAGTGAAATATTTATTGTTATTAAGGTGTATATGACTCTGCAGCTCATGGCCCCTCCTCTTCGGTGCTGTGTGTGTGTGTGTGTGTGTGTGTGTTTTGAAGAAAGAGGGGGTCGCAGGATGAAGGAGTGAGGAGGCACTTTGAGGCGGTGGAGGTGCAAGACTGAGAGGTTGCTGGTCTTGCATACTGAAGCCGCTCCTGGACTCAGCACTGAAATACTCTACAGAAAACCTTGGGTGGTTTACAAAGAAGAGATCATATATAAGTTTAAGAACATCTCTTTCATCACTATATTTTTGTATTGCCCTAGTTCCCTTTCTAAGTGACCTCATGATAAATGATAAAATAATCGCTAATTATTTATTCTCTATACTATCAATATTAGAGTAATAAATAATTGTCTCCACCTTATATATTTAGTGCAGTACTTTTCGCCATTATTATTTCCCTGGGATTTAATATCAAAGGTACAGATATTAATATTTGGTATTAAGTGAACGTTAAGTGTAATAAAAAGTAATCTATGGAGAGGGTTCGTCTCTTCCCCTTTCCCCTATATTGCAGAATGATAAAATTGTACTTGGGGATACTTTATGAAGAAGTAACATCAGTATGTTAACATTGCAGTAATAGTTAAACTATTAACTCTAACGTTAATTGTGATAATCTATCAGGTGACCAAGAAGTTGCCAGACTTGAAAATAAAGTATGTTAGAAAGCAATTTCTTAACACATATTATCTAATTTGCAGCTTAAGATGCTGACTTTTACCACTTGTTAGTGACAAAAGTCATCTTGAGATTCAAAGCAGCATTCAGCGGCACTGAAACATAAGTAAAGTTTGTTGAATAGAATTGAGGAATACAAACATTATACAGAAAATTGTGAAATATTTTTAAAGGCAAAAATCTGATATCGAAAGAGATAACATATCATTACAGATAACAAGAGACCGTGAGAAATGCAAACCAGCTTGGATAACATAACTAGACGAAATTAAAAAAAAATACGCATACAAGAAATCTAATTGGCTAATAACCTGAAGATCATACTAGGCAAGTACAGATACAGAGAAAATGCATGAGAAAGATTAACCATGGGAAAATAAGATTTTAAATAAATCCTGCTGACGCAGGATTCATATCTGTATTAATAACTTAAGAGGACAGTAAATATCCTTGAAACTGATTTAATAAATTACATAAGCCATGACACATAAAAATACCTAGTAAATCTAGCAGAACAGATTAACTTCCTCTTAGAATTATGAAATAATCTAGACACATTTTATTCCTACTAACAGAAATATTTAACAGATCAATTTAAGAAATCAAGTTGCCAGACGACTGGAAGCTGGCACAAGTTACCTCCATACTGAAAATGGAAGACAACAACAATGGTATGTAAACAAATAGAGGCTATTATTTTGGACAAGATCGTACATTGTATGAAAGGTTTAATAACCACAGATCAACAGGGATTTCGCAGTATAAGATCCTGTCTATCACATTTATAGGAATAATTATGTATGTAAAACTAAGCCCCCCCCCTCTCCCCAGAAAAGAAAAAAAACACCAAGAAGACCTTGGACAAATTACCACATCGAAGATTCTTGAACAAAATAAAGACGCCATCATGACTCACTAAATCGTAATAAGACGAGTGGCTTACCCACTGGCCAGGAGTTCTACTTCTCACCCGCCATAGGTTCAAACCCCACCCGTTCCGTGGTTTGTTAAAATAAAGACGGTTGGTATAGGAGGCAAATTTCATGCATGGTCCATTGACGCGTTCATAAATAGAAAACAACGAATGATGTGAATGATATTAAGAGCAGTGTCGGAATGTACATAACGAATGGACGTCCTCAGAAATCGGTCCTGGGCTAAATTATTTCCGGAATTGACCTTCATTAGTAATCTCGACACAAGACCAAGATCTAAAATCAGAAAATTCAAGGACAGAACGAAACTTTGAAAATAAAACTCATCCATGAACGAACGTAGAATTATTCAGTGGCTGGCTCAGTGGTCAGAGACGTAAAAGACGATTTCAGTTCTTACAAAATATTGACAAACATTAGCATAATTTTTTTTAGATTTTAGTCTCCAAGACAAAACATAAATACATTATGATAGTTATTAACAATTACCTCATGTATACTAAATAATGTGCATGTGGCGTTAGCAAGATCAACATAAACACTAGAAACATCGCAGACTCTACAATGCACTTGTCATACTCCGTCTTAAACTACATAAAAGCAAAGATAAACTTGGAAAGATGCAGAGAAAGGTAACGTTGACTGAACTTTCATTAAGAAGCAAAACCCGTGAATAGAGACCCAAAGCAATTAACCTACTGTCTTTTTAATAAAAAAAAAAAAACGAAGTCTATGAGGAGATCTCGGTTATATGTTTGTGATATTAAATATAATACGCCCAGATATGAAGAACGATTTAAAATGATAAGTGATTTAAATACTTGAAACAGCGGCACGAAACACCGAGACAGTTAACATGCGTTTTGCAAATACAGTGGACCCTCGGTTTTCGTCGATACTTCTTTCCAGAATGCTGTTCGAATGCCGTTACCGAACGAATTTGTTCCCATAAGGACTAATGTAAATTAGATTAGTCGTTTCAGACCCCCAAAAATACACTTACAAAAGCTCTTACAAAAATACAGTTACATAATTGTTCGAGTTGGGAGCTGTACGAAAACCGAGGGTCCAATACTGAATTTAAACTAGAGGAAATGCAGGAGCTAGCTGAAATCACAATGATACTTCCCAGCTTTCCACTGCTACCATTTGACCGTGAACCATCCAGAGCCTGGTAGTAGTGGCTGTACTGGCCTAAGCAGAGCAGTGACAGTAGATAAAACAGTAATTCTAGCTGCAGAAACTCAGTTTTGCTTCCAGCTTTAATGATTAAATGTCTACGCACTTTCTTACATCATGTAAATCATACACAATGGCTTCATCCACTTTTGTAAGGCTGCAGCGTGACTGGAGGGCGGGGACACAGTCCCCTACCTATGAAGTAGTACTCGGACTTTAGTTAGTTCTTTTTTGTTTAGCAGATAATTACGATTTAGATTCAAAGGTATTTTGCTAGATGTTTTCCTATGTAATCTATCTCCCTTTCTACCACTCTCTTAATCATCCCACTACTCTGCCACCCTCCCTCCCTTTCAATCACTCAAACATT